>JXCR01134607.1:2394-36475 GCA_002079205.1 Phalaenopsis hybrid cultivar
ACTATTTATATCTTGTTATTTTCTACATTTTTTGACTTTCATTTTGATTTGAGTATTTTTGAGATTGTAATTTTTGTTTCTACGATAAAGAATGTTGTATCATCTTCCTTTTTGCCAAGTGACGTATGTTTTATATATATATATATATATCAATTACATTCTTATCTTATTTACATACCTGAATTTATTGAATAAAGAGGCACCACGTATCATCAAAAGTTTTTTTTTTCTACTCTTCAGGATGGAATCGTTCTCTTTTTTGAGGAGCAAACTTATTATATTTAAAAAATACAAAAGAAGAAAATGAATAAAAAATTAAAAAAGTCTTGTATTCCATTATTATTGATAAATTGAAATAGATTACAAACTTTTCAACATTTTTTGCATATTTTGATAATATTGCATAACAGTTTCATTTAGAATCAGACCAAAGATTTCTTTTTCAATATACGGTACAAGATAGCCATTAAGTCGGTCATTATCCATTTAACTACGCAATCTATTTTTGACAATCTTTATTGTAGAGAATACTCTTTCAACTGTTGCAGCAACAACTGATAAAATTATGACAAAATAATAAGTTTATAAACTAGAGGATGCATACCACATTTTTTGTCTGAACTATTTTGCAAGATCAACAATACCATTTAGAGATAAGAAATCAACATTATTGTGTATATCAATAATGTAAGTCAATATTTGATGCTCAAGTGCCACAAACTCGGCAATAGAAAAATCATTCAGATATAATTCTATAAGACAAATTAATTTTTCTTTAGCAAAAGCAGAGAATGAATCACTTAAGTATAAACATTTAACATAAAGAAGTAGCTCAATACTTGTTTTAGGGAAAAGATTATTCAACACTTGAAGTTGCATGTCGATCATAGTATGAAACAACAACACGATAGTAATGTAAAATTTTTATTTTTTCGTCTCCACGTGTTGGCCGATGATTAGCCTTGAAAATACAGCTCATATCTGGAATATCAACTTAAAAAATATTATAAAAATGAGACCTCATTAACTAAAAAATCTCATCCATTCTTTCTCATCATTTGTAATATTGTTTGTATACTTGCATTAATTTCATTGCATTCTCAAAATCATGATATTTTCTTTGTAAACATTGTGATAATTCATTTGTAATATGTAGAATACCAATCATTAAATGAATTGTAAATATAAAGTCAAAAGATTCCATTGCACTGATTAATACACTGGCTTTAATTTACTATTGATCATGTACCCCATCCTTCTATGCTATCTCCAGTATTTCAATTACAGATGGATATATTTTTGTGAGACTAGTTAATATATGAAAATGTGAATTCGAACAGGTTTCACCACCTCATTGCAAAGTAGTCTCTTGATTTAAACCATGACCACTAGGTAAATTTCTAGTTTTAAGTTACAAAAGAATCGTCTCATGTTGAATGGTTTTGAGACCATTACTCTTATAAGAAGCTTCTACTGTATTCATAATTCTTAAAGTAAACTCAAAATGTTTTTTGACTTTTCAATGATTTTTTTTACTGCTACTAAATATAATTGAATTTGATGTGCAGAAAAATGAACATAATACGCTCGAGTATTATCATAAATAATAAGTGTTTTTAAGCCATTAAGCTTCTCTCGCATATTTGATGTTCCATCTTATCCTTGACCACTTATTCTATGCAAGATGAATGAATATTTTGCTAATCTAAATTCAAGGACTTTCTTGAGTGTAACTGTATTTATTAAGGAAACATATTTGATATCAATAAATCTTTCAATAACGTGTTCTTTTTTATCAACATATCTAACTATAATAACTAGTTGTTCCTTCATTGATACATCACGCCACTCATCTACTATAATAGAAAAGTATGAATCACCTATATCTTGCATGATGAAGACATTAGTCTTAGCTACTGTTATTTGACAAAGCTGTTTCTGAATATCTGATGAAGTCAACTATAACTTTGTAATGACATTTTCAAATTATTCATTATGATTCACAAGAAAATGAAGTGGTATTCTAAATAATTTCTTTGATTAATTGATTTAGATGATTCATCATGGTCATAAAAGAAATTGAATATAATCAACTGCTGTAGTCAACATAATACGATATTTTTATTTTCTCTCTTCCTTGATCACATAACAGGAACACTCTGTATTTGCAGCTTCGTTAAATCTTCACATTTTTATCTTGTTTATTGGGAGCACTATTATGTTTAACAACATAAGCTTAAAGTTTTATTTATTCCAATTTTTAAATTCTTCAATAACAAATGAATCTCCGTCGCTGTGAGTTGTAGCAACTTGTTCTTGAGGCCTAAATAAATGACAATAAAAATGATGCGTTGAATCTTTCTACACACTATACTCAACCAAGTTGGATACTCAACCCATTTTAAATTAAAACCCCGTTCGGGGCAGCTTATAACTGCGGGCGGTGCTTTGAAAACGCATCCCTCCCGTTTGTTTATCACGTTTAAATTGCTTATTTTAAACAGGCGTTTGAATTTATTTAATAAATGCGACCACGGGATCGACCTCGCGGTAAACGTTTGTTTCTGTGACTTTACCCCGTTGCCCTTGAAACCCCGAGCGAGGGCAATCCAGTTCATAGAACTCGCAGTTAGAGACGACATGCGATCAGGGCGAAGGAAAATGTTCGAAAGCGGAGGAATCGTCTGATGAGGTCGGAGATGTAAAAATATCCTCATTGATCGTTTGTGAGAAATCGAGTTCATCGGAGCCCAGGACGGCTCGGATCGGAAATGAAGAGTCTATGATGCAGCGCCTGCCGAGCTTACCGAACCCTTTGCCAATGGTGAACAGATGATGGTCGGCGAGAAGAATGGGAGGATTTTGCTTCAGCGTGAGAAGCCTCTCCGAGCCGTGTGACGGTAAGCCGCCACATGGTTGGAGGGCTAGTTTCGCAATGTCAAGCATGAACGAAGCTCGCATGTAGTGATAAGGGTGGTTAGGGAGAGGGAAGAGAATAGAGGATTACAGTATACCTTATCGGCTTCAGCTTGTCTCTAATTGGGGTTTATTTGATATAATTTTGGAGCTACATCTCAGATTATCTCAGTTTATAATTTTATAGAAGTATTAGTTTATTTACATTTATGGAGAGGGAAGAGAATTTTAATTTTACATAACAAAAGTATCACTTAATTGGAGACATTTATGGAGAGGGAAGAGGATTTTAATTTTGCATAACAAAAGTATCACTTAATTGGAGAGGGAAGAGAAGTATTAGTTTATTTACATATTACACCTGGACTTTTTTTTATTTGCAAGATAAACATTGTTTTATTAAATGGGTATGAATGTTAAAATAATTTGCTTAACGCTTTATAATTTCGTTATTATTTAATTGCTGTTAGCATATATGCATAGGAGTTAGAAGTGTGATATTATTATGGAAAGGAAGATTTACATGCATACCACATAAATCATATTATTTATACTTTTTTTAGTTAAATTTCACTTGGATATGCAATATGTGGTATCCTGCATTTGTCTTTGAGCAACTTGCACTTTACAAACTACACATTAGAATGTTCTCATTTTATCACTTCTTTGATTGATTCATCACCTACAAATCTGTTGTAAACAACTTCACTGCACAGGGGTAGAATTGTTATTTATCCAGAAATAACTACAAATCAGATGTTTTCCAAACACTCAAACCAAACAGCCGGTCAGCTTATCCGGATCAGCTGCTGATCCGCAGATTATCGATAAACTGCAGCTGCCCCAAACAAACCCTAAATCTATGCGCAACGTTACCCATAAATGTTTGAGGAAAATTATAACTTTTTGGTTGATGTGGTCCCTTCAACAAATACACTATTCGTACTGCATCCCTATCATTAACATCTTAACTCCAAATCAAAAAACGAACCTCTAGACCAGCTAGAAGATTTGTCAATATCAATTTAGGGTCTGTTTGGGGCAGCTGCAGCTTATTGAATAATCTCTTAATAAGCTGATTAAAAATAATTTGTTTATAAGCTAGCTGCAGTGGCTGTTACAAATTCTAATTTTTTTGAAAAAAGCCAGACCGCTGCCAGAAAGCTGTCACCACATCTAGATAGGTGCGGTGTGAAAATACTGTTTTCAGCATTTTGCAAACATATAAGCTGCTAAAACGCAATTTACCCAAACAGGCCAGATGCGTTTTCAAAACACCACCGCATCAAATAATCTGCCCCAAACAGACCCTTAATCTCGTTATTCCTCTTTAAATAACAATCCATTTATTAAAGCTTAAGAAAAAATCCTAATATCAATATGAATAATTTGAAATTACTAATCAGATATTTATAACATGAAATATAGTTAAACAAATAAAACATTCAATACCTAAGAGTTTAATATTAAACAACAAGTAAATATAAATTGTGGCAAAAAATTAAAAGAAAGTTAAGGCAAACTATCGACAACTTTTAAAAATCAAGGCACACTATCGATAATTTTTTAAAAAAATGCACATTGTTGGTGTTTTTTTAATACAAAGGCTCATAATCAATCATCTTTAAGGAAAAAGGACAAGCTTTTTTTAAATAAAGAGGATAAGGAAATACATACTTATATGTGGGTGAATAAATAAAGACTTTGAGCAGATAACTAATAATGATGACCACAAAATACTTAATATGCTACTAAAAAAACAACATTAAACAAACAGAAATTGTTTATTTGATATTCCAAATTAAGATAATTCAAAACGGTAGCAAAACAATCATTATTATCACCATACCTTAATTGATATTTCAATAAATTATTGTCAATCTCCAACTTACGGAAGCGTTAACTGAAGAAGAATAGATCTGCAAAAAATAAGAAATAGACACATTAAAACAAATCACTTTTAACAAAATTATCAATTAAGAACATCATATTTAGCCATCATTAGATGATATATTTTATGCGCACATCATAGATTACTCAAGAACATCTTATATTTTATTATAAGAAATTTAAAAGATATGATTTAAAGGGATGAGGTTCTCTATATTATTGGATTGTACAATAAATTAGAACTTATGTAGGCCAAATGAACAAATGTACCGAACACCAAAGGTTTAGAGAATCATATTAAAGAGAATAGAATTTAAGGAACTTGATTTTTTAATGTGAGAACAGTTTGTTTATAGCTTCATTAAATTCACATAGAGGAAATCACAAGTAAGGAGATAGAGAATTATTTTTCCAAATCTCACATGTTTTTGACATATCAAGAGCGTCAACACTATTACAACTACCTTGGAGTTTTTGAAATGATAGAATTTCTAGTGGATAGAAGCAGCTCAGTTCAAATTTGATACTCTGAAGGAGAATGTGACTTAAGCCCTATAGCTTTATTCAAGGTGGAGTATGACGCTTCTAATGTGGGGATTAGAGCAGTTTTAAGTCGGGGGTACATCCCATAACCTCATTCAGTGAGAAGTTGAATGAGTCCAAGAGAAAGTATTGGATGTATGTCTTACCAATTGAGCCATTACTTGTCGTCAAGCTCGTGACTTCACGGATCACGAGGCCTTGAGGTTCTTGAATGGTCGGTTCATGTTGAATGGGAGAAATGCTTCGTGGGTTGAGCTCTTGGCGTCATGCTAATTTGTACTCAAGGGCAAACTAGGAAACCAAAATCTACTAGTACATGCCTTGAGTCGCTGCCACTTGATGATCACCCCCATGTAGGCTGGAGTTGTGTCATTTGAGGTGCTACGGGAGCTATAAGAGGAAGATGATTTCATGAAGATCTGAGAGCAGTGTCAGGAGAGGCGTACAAGATAATACCAAAGAGCTAAAGGCTATTTGTTCCACCGAACATGTTATGCATGCCCAAATGTTTGCTGAGGGAGTCTATCATTCAGGAGAGTCACAACTGGGGATTAATTGGTCACTTTGACAGAGACAAGTCCCTCACACTGGCGAAAAAAATATGCTTTTTTGGCCCAGACTGACGAGAGATGTAGAGCAGTACGTCAGACAGTGCAGAGTTTATCATGTGGCAAAATCCAGAGGGGAAAACATAGGTCTATACACACAATTACCAGAACTAGAAGCTACTTGGGTGGATGTTAGCATAAATTTTGTGGTGGATTTTTCGTTGATGTAGTGGATCAAAGATTCAATGATGGTGGTGCTTGATTAATTCTCGAAGATGATGCATTTTGTACTGTGCCACTAGACACCCGATGCATCACATATAACTGATTTATACTTCAGGGAACTGCATGGGATAGCCAGAGCCATCACCTCCGATAGGGATGTCAAATTTGAGTCATTTTTAGAGGACCCTATGGTGAAGCTTGGTACTAAACTTCATTTCAACTCAGCAGTTCATCCACAGGTGGTTAGATGGTTGTGGAGAATAGGAGTATGGTGAATCTCCGAAGTTGCTTTATTGGGAAGAACATCAAGCAATGGGATATGATTCATGCCCGGGCTGAGTTTGCTTACAACAAATTCATGAGTCAGACTATAGCGTACCCCCTTTGAGATCTTGTATGGTCTTATTCCTCTCACTCTACTTGAGTTAGTACCACTCCCTTCCTACTTGGGACGTTATTATGGATGCTAGGGTGAGGGTACATGAGATTCAAAGGCTACACAAAGAGTTTGGGAAAAAGATCACCATGAAGAACTGCAAGTACCAAATAAAAGCTAATAAAACCAGAAAGAAGGTGACGTTTTAGGATGGAGACTGGTATGGAATAAACTGAAGGAGAGATTTTCCATGGGATATCTTGGAAAATTCAAGCCTAGAGTAGATGAACCTTTTTGGATCCTTAAGAAATTGAATGACAACGTCTAAAGGATTGATTTACTGGGAGATTTTAACATTTTTAACGCCTTCAATGTGGCCAACGTGACTTTAAATTAGGAAATAAAAGCTTCATCAGATGTGTTTGAAGTTTCTTCAATTCCGGGAGACTGATGTAAGAGCATCTCCAGCACTAATGCATGATCACAAGCACCGAGGCACATAATTGCATTTGGCTACATTCAGACGGTTTGGTTTAACTTTCGTGAGAACCAACCGACTCTTCTAAGAGGAGTTCCACCTATTTAAAGTAGAGAGACCCACTCCTAGTTATTTTATTACTATATATTTGATTCTTGTGATTTATATTTTCTATTTTTTATTGCATTTTTTGTCAGAACAGCTGTCCGCGTCCCTTACTTTCCTTGACAACAAGATTGATGGGTTGTTGCGGCAACGCACGACGGATGCAGAGGATGGGAAAGTCGAAGGTAGATACTCCCTCAATAATAAGATATAGTCGAAACACCACTTGACTCGAGAGCAAATAACTATCTCGGAATGAGATACAGTCAAAACACCACTCTCCCTCGGATACAACCCTACTTCACGATTTGATTTTGGGGCACCTATTTGAATTTGACAATTCTTTTGATGGTGTGCAACCAATTAATAAACTTGTCAGGGTCTAGTCGTCCTTCAAACTTAGGAATATCTACCTTAATTCAAAGATCAGCGGCTTTGTGTTGTCATTTCTCCATGATCGAAGGAGCTGCTCATCTTTGCTGGAAGAAGCTTGTTGAAATGGATTTTAATCTCCTTCTTCATCCACTTCCTCAAAATCATGTGCCACTAAGTGTTCGTCCATGCTTTTCTGCTCCAAGGCTGCAATTCTCTCTTGCATGTGCTGCATTTCACACAAAAGGTACTCCATGGACACTTCTTGATTGATTCTTGGTAAGTTCTTGCATGGAGGTATGATTGAACGTTGAAAGAACTTTCCATGACTGGACAGAAAGGGAATTGTGGCCACAATAGAGGAATCCCATGATGGGAAAAAAATCAGACATCAGAGGGAAAAAAATAGCAGAATGCGCAAGAACTAGGAGAAGGAAAAGAAGAAATGCACATGAACTAGGTGAAGGAAGAGAACAGATGCGCAAGGATTTGCTCTGATACCAAATGAAGCTGCAACAGTGAGAGCAAGTTGTTGAATCACTATTAGAAGAATAAATCTATGGTAGGAATCAATAGAAAAACAACCAACAGAAAGTAGGAAAAACAACTGAAAATAATGCTCTTCAGAATTTGTGAGAAAAAGAATAAGATACAATTACAAAATCACCACCTGACATCCACCTCAGAATGCAGCCATAAGGAAAGACAAGCCAACCTTCAGGAAAAATCATAAAACTCTCCAAAAATTAAATTCCTTGTACACACATAACCCCTATATATAAAGACTAGACTCCTAAGTACTAGTATGCCATTCTAAAACATTAAGACATAAGTAGTAGCAAACTAGAAAACATACAACAAGACATATAAACTAAAATAAAACTCTAGCTCCCGCCTCAGGTTTGCCAGTACCATTGTATTTGCTGGAGTTGTGATTTGTGTTGAGTGAGACAAGTGCTAACTGAGAGGCTGTCTGTAGTTGTGCTAGATTTGCATTTACATTAACTTCCTCGCCACATAGCAATGAATACAGATCATCTAAATGAATTGGGGCTGAGTATCACGTATGGCTGTTTTGAAGGAATTGTAGGTGTGTGGGAGACCACTCAAGATGTATAGGATAATATCTTTGGTGTCAAAGGTGGAGTTGATAGTTGTGATGTGTTCTACGGGTGATTTTGCTTGAGTGAGGCATCGATTCATGGCGTTATGTTTCATAGAGATATAGTGGAGCTCATTTTTGAGCTGAATTACTCGTTAGTGGTTGGTGGATTGCAGACGTTTTTGTAGAGTAGACTAGATTGAAGCAGTGGTTTCTAGGTGAAGAACATATGGTGGAGAATAAGGCTGCTGAGAGGTTTTGACCAGTTTGTTTCCATGTAATGTATTCTGAATTGCAGTAGAAGTGACTGTTTATATCTTTAAGATGCTGAACTGGATATTCTGTTGTTCCATCTAGAAACTATTGAAACCCGTTTGTCTGAAATAGTTTTAGGACTTGGGCTCTCTAGATTGACTAGTTTTCAACAGTTAAGTTGATGCCAAAAATTTGATGTGATTGAGCAGAAGTTTCAGTGAGGGGGAGATGAATGAAGTGCTGTTTGATGATTGAGTTGGATGTATGCTGTTAGTTTTAGAGGAGGATGCCATGACAGATTTGGTGATAGAGAGTTGTGGAAGAAGAGATGGTTGATTGAAAACGAGAAAAAGGTTGAGAAAGAATGAAAGAGGTGAGATTAATTCTCAGCCTGCTCTACTACCACGTGAATGATGCGTAGTAGTTTCAACAGCATATACATATACTGTCCTATAGATTATATATTTATGTATGTCGAGTGTTTCTATGCATAGCTATTTATAAAGGAGTTTGTTATAACTAAAAAACAGGTTGTCCCACAGGTGAGTTGTGGAGAGTTACACAGGTTATGGATACAGGTATGGTCTTGGTTGTTTGCACGGCGTATACCGAAAGATTGATAAAATAAAATTTTAAAATACTACAATACAATGAAGAAAGTCTGTGAAATAGACATAAAACAATTTAAGTTTAGTTATACATGTATATTTCAATCGGATCATACTATAGTTTAATGGATCATACACCACAATCTTTGGTAACCATGTGCATGATTGTCCAAAGAGCTGAATCATTGAAAATATTTGTGTCATGCATATGGGGGTCACACATAAAACAACCATATAAAGAAACTGGTTTAAGTAGAAACTCAATAATTGTTGTCGTGTAGGTTCGTATTACACAGGAGATGCTAATATCAAAACATAGGAGAGTGAGCTTGGTTGTAGAACAATCACGGGTTGCAGTAGAGCAGTGGGCTCTTGGACAAAAACCCCTTAGTTATGCTAGGAGAGTGAGTGCAAGGGTCTAGGGTACACCCAAATAAATTATGCTGCTATTTAAATAGGGTTCTTTTTTATTTTTATGTTTCTCTACGTTTAACACCCTTTCTTCCTCACCATAATTTTGCATATTCATGAACATAAATCTATAGGGTGTCTCAGAAAGAAATTGCATAGGTCAGGCTAATCTTGTTTGTTATCATATAACATAGTAGTGTATTATGATGTAATCTGCGCTGTATATTCTGCCACCATATATTATTTTTTCTATTTTGTATGAGAATATTATAAAAAGCATCTGATTTTTGAACTTCATGCATACATTCTTATACTGTGATGCAAATAATATATTTGTATTCTATTAAGTAAAAATGTGTAATTAAAATTCAATTATATTATGTTTTACTTTCTTCTCCAGATTAACAATAGGCTATCACAACAGTTCCTTTCTATTTCTATTGTGCTCGATTTATCATATTTTGGTTAAGGAATTCCCATATTTGCGTACACAAGATAATTATGAAAGCCAGTTGCGCATTTAGTTTGCATATTTTATAAGTCACACGTTTGCTATTATAGTGTATGCAGCATATTAGTGATGTAATTTTGTAAGAGCAGTTTTACCTTGCCCTGTTCTTTGATTGACAGAAGGCATTGCCATTGGATCTATTGCTTGTTATGTCTGGCAGGAAACCTGCTTGTTGTGTTTTAGCTTATGTTACAATATTGACAACTTCACGGTTATATTTGGCATTTAGAATTTGAATATGTTCCGTGACCATTTTTAGCTGTTTCTTTGCTGTGCAGGAGCTTAAACGTAAAGAAGAAGCTGCAGCACGAGGTAAATTCATTATTTTCTTATAAAACAATAGGTAGATATGTCAGGTTCTTGTTTTCTTATTTGCTTAAGTAGAATATAACGTTTTAGGATAATCAGTCCTTTCGTTTTTTCTTTTTTGCAGCTGGAATTGTTGTAGAGGTGAAAAACTGGCCAGCCTTTTTCCCCATCATCCATCATGATATAGCTAATGAAATACCAATTCACCTACAACGGATGCAATATTTTGCATTTGCATCATTATTAGGTATGTTTTTGGGTTTCATCTTGGCTACATTTTTTTGTTTCACTGAAGTAAAATTCATTTTCTTATTTTTAAAGGAATTCCATATATATCANATTAGTTTTAAAGGAATTCCATATATATCACCATATTAAGTTGTACATCTATTTCTCCTTCACAACCATATTTATGAGTTGCGGTTTGTGACACTCAAACTTTGAGAAACTAGGTAAAGTTCTTTAATTTTTAAAATGCACCTCAAATTTCGCATCCCGAAAATTTAATCGAAGCAATTTTATAAAATTCTATGCATGAAAATGATCAATTCAATATGTAACACTATATATGAATTTTGAACCGATGGGGAGATAAAATTTTGAAGTTATAAGTTTAATTAATTTAATTATCCCTTAATTAATTCCTTAATCTTTCGCACCCTCATTGTAGCCATTGACTCGTTCGTACTTTTCTCGACATGCAACAGGTAGATTGGATCGAACGACTTGGAATTGTTTTGCGGGGTTACATTAAATTGCTGCATTCACCCCCCCTCTCCCAATTCAGTTTCGCTTGCCTGTTAGATTCTGTGAGCTTCTGCGATCGATCCCTATAGTATTGGTGGCAAACATAACAAACACGCACTTACATAGTGCCGTGTTAACCTCATTTTCAATGAGATTTTAATCTCCTACTTCTAGAACCCAGGATCAAGCTTTGGGAGTTCCTTGTTGACCATCCTAGCAGACTAGTAATGAAGCTCACCTCCCTTAGAACTTCGAGTCACTTCTTGACTCATTTTTGTGCAGACCTCACCCATGAGTAGTCCCAAACACTCAACTCTTAGTTGCAAGGGCTAAGGACTAACATGTAGATGACCTGAAAATGAGTTCCTACAGGGTCAGACGGCCTTAGGTGAACCCCCATGACTCGACAACACGAACACTGCAATTCACGCATACAACATTCGCAAACCTAGTAATTCACAACATCGACACTTACGCGCATTGCACCGACAATTAAACAAAGGTCAATTCACAATATGTTTTGTCACAAGAACAAAATTTGAATGAAAATTAATTTTGTTTTTTTTCTTTTTTGTCCATACTGTCAGTGAACTTGTCTGGAAGAGCCTGGATGACGAAATAGACCACACGAATGCGTGCATGACGTCGACTTTAACTAGGAAGGACACCCATATTACTATGGTTCCGCGCGCGAGCAATTAGCGCGAAAATTGATGCACGTTCTTTTATTAGCGGGGCGTGGGCCCGGGCTCAACCTCGATTAAACTCGAGTTTGACTTGGGCTGGATGTGGGCTAAGCACGGGCTAATTATTTCAGTTGACAAATTTCAAACTTCAAATTATTATTTAAACCCTAAACCCTAAACTCTTTCCCTAAGGTGAAGGATTTCCTCTATCTGATATGTAAAACTTCACTGCCAATTTATATTTTTTTTGTTCTTTCTAGAATTCTATAATTTAAAAGAAAATATTTGATGCACTGTTTATTCTGTTATAATTAGTTATGAGCCTGCAACACTAACGATCTGGAGAGAGAGCTATGATAAGTAAGTTATCTATGTTGATGTCTCTTAATGCAGAAGTCGTGAGATTGAATTTGATTGCAACTTCTAATTCACTTGTTATGAGTATGAATTTTAGTGAAGATTTGCATGCTAACTTCTTATATATATCTACATGCCTTACTTGTGAATCTCAATTTTTTTTGCTACATACATACCATCCAGTTCTTATGAGTTTACATGCATGTTACCAACACTTATATACTCACACCATACAAAGGGAATGGAAACCAAAATGCATGTTGCAACTCTTATGGATTTATACGCACCATCCAAGCTCAAGCCTTTCCATAAATACCACTCGATTCTTTTTTATTTACATGTTTAAACTAAAACGTTTACATATGTGTCACTCTACCTATGCATGAAATAAGTTGCTTGGGCTCTCTTGCTAAACGGTTAGATTTTTCTTGATGATTGCTAGTTACATTTGTTTCTTTTTGGGTTGATTAAATGCATATTTTGAACTTTTTAAACACTATTTTTGAGTTGGTTTATGCGTTGTTTTGAAATAATTCGGGCACTTGTTTTGAGACGGAAATGTTGATTGTTTTAGGAGGATTTGTGCATCTTTTTGTTAAAAATGACAGCTGTTTTGTTTTTTTTTTTTGAAGTGTTTTGGGGCCAAATTGGGGCTGTTTCTTTTGCCGATTTGGANTGGGCACTTGTTTTGAGACGAAAATGTTGATTGTTTTAAGGGGATTTGTGCATCTTTTTGTTAAAAATGACAGTTCTTTTTTTTGAAGTGTTTTGGGGCCAAATTGAGGCTGTTTCTTTTGCCGATTTGGAGTGTTAAAAGCAGCGGTTTGGGGTTTAAAGGTGTTGTCTAGTCTTGTAGGTGGCTGATTGGAGCTAGTTGGGTGTTGCCTAGTGCTGTAGTTGGCTGTCTGGAGCTAGTTGGGTGTTGCCTAGTGCTGTAGTTAGCCGTCTTGAGCTAGTTGGGTGCTCCCTAGTGCTGTAGTTGGCCGTCTCGAGCTAGTTGGGTGCTCCCAAGTGCTGTAGTTGGCCGCTTGGAGTTAGTTGGATGCTGCCCAGTGCTGTAGTTGGCTGTTCAGAGCTTGTTGGGGGCTGCCTAGTGCTGTAGTTGGCCATTCAGAGCCAATTAGGTGTTGCTTAGCGCTGTAGTTGAGCTTGGAATTGTTTTTTGGGTGTTGTAGGAAGCTTAGGACCGCTGTAGGTTGTTGCTTATGGCTTAAAATTGATGTTTGGGTGCTGTAGGAAACATTGAACTTGCTATTTGGAGGTGTCGATCGCTTTAGGAAGCTGTAGGAAACATTGAACTTGCTGTTTAGAGTCATTCGAGGCTTTAAAATTGCTGTGTAGTGTTTCACATTGCTGTTTGGAGTCATTTGAGGTTTTAAAACTGCTGTGTAATGTTGCATATTACTGTTTGGAGTCACTCGAGGGTTTAAAATTGTTGTGGAAGGTTGCATATTGTTGTTTGGAGTCATTCGAGGCTTTAAAATTGCTGTGTAGTGATGCACATTACTGTTTGGAGTTGTTTGCGGCTTTAAAACTGTTGTGTAGTGTTGCATATTGTTGTTTGGAGTCATTCGAGACTTTAAAACTGTTGTGTAAGGTTGCATATTGCTGTTTGAAATCGTTTGAGGCTTTAAAAATACAATGGTTAAGTTGAAAATGGGAGCTTCTGATTAATTTTTTGGAAGACACTTAGAAATATTTGAGGATTAATCGGAAAACACTTACTTGATGGTAGAACACCTTAAATCACTTTAAGCACAAGTTAAAGTGTAGACTTCTTAGATTTTAGGAGCACACTCGAGGTGATAATTCATTTACCTACCTAGATTTTACGAGCACACCCTAGGTGAGAGTTAATCAATCTAATTTTCAGTGTAGGCTTCTTAGATTTCAGGAGTACATCCTAGGTGAGAGTTCATCTAACTATTTTTTAGTGCAGACTTCCTAGATTTTAGGAGCACACCCTATGTGAGCGTTCATCTATCTAATTTTTTAATGAATAATGAAACTAGACACTTGACTCTAATTCACAAACTGATTAAGACATTAGACATGATGATTCACCGAGACGTAGTTCATGCTTCCTTAATTAAATCAAACAGTGAAATTTTCGCCATGACTTAACATATATAGTGAAACTTAGTGCACAGAGATTTGAGTTTGAATATTACACTCAAATCCTTCTGATAATTGAAGACATTTGTTAAAGTCACATATGAATCATCAGACTTGTATAAGTCTAAGGTATAGGTGGCTAGGGCGATGACGATAATGGCTATGTGTGTTAAATACAAGGGGCAATTAAAATAGTATCTCCTACCTCGATGACCTCCCATAAAGGGAGTGGATAAAGACCGATGATACTATTTGCCAACTCTCAGTGTGATTGTCGCCCTCGACACTCTTAGGTTCCTAGTAGTCCTAGTTTGATTAGGGTAATTAGCCTATGGATTACACTAATTTTAAAAAGTTGTATTTTTAAACTGAAGTTCTCTCTGCAACAAAAAAAATTACCTTTTGCTTGCCAAATTAAATTCTACATGCATGAAAATTAATAAAAAATAATGATAAAAAATAAGATAAAATGTTTATAAAGGTCTACGGTTAACTACTTGGATCAATGTTATGATTGCTTTCCGTAGATTATCGAGTCAGTAGCTCTTATCCAAGGTTGGGATACACAGTCCAGCTTTGAGCCCCACCTTTATCAATGTCTTACAACCAGTTTCGTTTTTCCATACTTGACTACGAGTTTTGCTTGTGAAATATACGATCGTTTTTTTGACTTTCATGCTGGGTTTTCTCGCTTTCTTATTTTTCTTGCAACTTTATTTAAATCAGCTACAAATCATACTATGTTTGCAATGCTAATCACACAACAGTAGCAGATGCCTAGGTACGTTTTTACAGTTTATTTACAATATTATTCTTTATTGCATTTTACTTTTCAAATACCTTTTATTTACCTGCAATTTGTTTATTCTGCATGCAAAACCAGAACTGAAAACAAAACCAAAAGCAAAACAAAATAAAACCAAACTTTGACACTAAAATTGTGAAACATAAACCACCAAGCTCAAACACTTAAACCCTGGAGTCATTGCTACAGCAGGAGGTTCAAAACTAAATTCGTGGGCAACACAACGAGGAATTTGAACCGACTAGCAAGAGAATCTTCTTTAGCAACCTCTCTTTAGTTTAGTAATAGCAACCCATAGGACTTCGAAGTAACTCGCCCAACGCGACGTAAATCCTCACACTCTTTAGATACCTGTGCAACCATGTTGTGCATCGTAAGTCCTAATTCGCTTTAGGTTCTGAAGTTGTTGTTCGTTACGACATAAAACCTCATCTCTTTGCAGACTATTTGCATAATCGGGTATTATGCAAATGTAAGTCCCAAATAATAAAATTGGCAGGATTGAACAATTGAATAACATCATTTTCAAAATGCAACCACACTGTAGAATAGTTTGAGAAGTCACTAAGGGTTTTCAGGGTCTGTGATGTCCCTATCTTTTCTTTCTTTTGAACTTCTGAAGATAACTGTTTCTAGTTGAGCCACTCTCACTTGTTTTTCACGTTCTATTATGAAAACCTAAACTTTGAATATTTGAAGGTTAGTACCTCTGATCATTATCGAGAGTTTTTTCAAGTGACCTTTGTCATCTGAGATGTAATTAAATATAGGGGTTTGTCTCTATAGGGAACTTGAAACTCATATAAAATAAACTTACTTAATCTCTATATTAGGTAGGGAAACTTGTCGGTCACACATAAAATGTTTGTAGGCCAAACTGATGTCATAAATTTCTTTATTTGCAGGATTGGGTCCATCACCGAAATATATACTTATTTTTCGGGAAAGTGCAATATTCGCAGTATCAGACACGATTATGCAAACTATTAAACTAATGAGATCCATTTGGTCTCATTTTTAAAAAATTAAAATACCCTACTTTAAAAACCCTAACTTTTACCTCTTATATTTAAATTAAATTTCAAAATTATTTTCAATTTTTAAAAATAAAAAATTTTAAAAAAAGTTGACCGACATGCCACAGGCTTTATTTCAGCAATGCGGGACGAAATTGATACTAGGAAACTTTTTTTCATGCTATTTCATTTCAGTCATTCCTTTCTTCCCTACACTTTTATTTTGAAATATGTCCCGAATCAGTGCACTTTTTCATTTTCGATATTTGTAGTAGAGACAAACTTATGTCAGAGGGATGAAATTGGTTTATGGCCTTCTGTAAGGGCTATGAGCACAAAACCCACGATGAAAATTGAGGATTAAATGAATAGGAAGAAGAGGTAAGAATACTAGACTGGATCGTAGAAGGGCTATTTATGTTGAAAAGTTCTTTTGAGATAAGAATTCATAAATGAGCTATGTTTTGGGTTAAATCACAAGATAAGCCATGATTTCATGAAATCCTAAGATATTGACAAATTTCAAGTTTTTTCACGAAACGGAGAACTCAAGGCAAGCTTGAGGAAACTCTTCGTATGATTGCCTTGCCAATTTGGGTGAAATAATCTTGTACTAACTTAAGAAGAATAAATCTTTGTAAATTTTCATCTGATTCTATGTTTGAAACCATTGCATTTAGAATTTTCTACATATTATGGATGAATACCTGTATTGACTGTATGAATTCAAATTGATTCCCTTACGATACATGTGATTTACTATGATATGAATTTTATGATTACACTTGTGAAATCGTTGATTACATGTTTTTCATTTTTTATGATTCATGTATATGATATATAAAATTGCCTGATGAATGCTTGTCACATGAATTATTTTTTAAGAAATGTCACAATTGATGTAATAGGTAAGCTGTTACATGAATACTTAAAGTACATATAATAGAGATCGACAGGATTCTCGACTTCGAGTATGCTATTACATGAATACTTAAAAGTACAGATAATAGAGATCGACCGGATTCTCGACTCCAAGTATTCTTCGAGATTTGTTGGGATAAGACGATGATGGAATGTAGGGAACTGGTTGTATCATGACTATTGATAACTGCTATGTTGGGAGACCCAACTTTTATCAATAGTTAATGTAATATTCGTGCTCGGTGATGATCCAATGATATGGTATGACATGGTAATAATTAAGGTCTATATAATTACAAATGACATTCTTATGATTAGATTGTTAACTCCTTTGAACATGAAATACATGTTCTATACTATAGTCATGATTTCTTTCATTACCTATTTCCCCTTATACGTTTTATACGATTCTAGCATGTTATGATGTGTGTGTGGACATGTACAATTACATACGAGCTTACACATTTCTTTTTCATGTATAAAATTTTAATTTAGCCTTGATTATTTAAATGAGCTTGTTGTTGCTCTCTTTACATTATTGACTTATAGGAAGGATAATGAGCATCAGAGCGAGTAGTCAGGTGTGATTTGTATAGCTTTTGCATTATATTTTTTAGAGCTTGTACAAACTTTTGGCTAGGTATTTTATTATCTTGAATTTAACAACTCTGTATACATATATTGATGATATAATTTCCACGCTTCTGAATATATGCAAATATGAATGAATTATGATATGAACTGTATAGAGTATGTTTGCAGTGATTTAGTTAAATTAGTTTGGTATCCATTGAGTCTTAATTCTTTAAGTTAAGACAAGTGCTGATGAAAATTTTGTTTGATCGAATCGTCTGTCTCTGTTGCACCTCGGGTGGGACAGAAAGTGATATGAGAGCATGATTATTGGATGAAAGAATAATGAAAATGTTTTGGCTTTAGAAGAAGTAGGAATAATGATATAAGATATGAATTAATTTATGCAGAACTATAGATTAATGAATTTGGGGAGGGTAACCCAAATGACTGAAGATATCAAATATGCACAATTTAATTATTTAATGATAAATTGCATTTAAATAATAAATTTTTGTCAATACAAATGAATATGCCTTAAAGGGAATTAGAAAATATCGAGGGCCAATCTTTTAGGTCAATTGTAGAATAAGAAGTACGAGCTGAAAATGTTTTAGACATAAATGATAGTCAAAACAGAGCTGAGCAAGAAATTGGAGCCACTAAGCTGCAGGGCCTTGTTGAGTTAATATTACAAGTGGTTGACAAAATGGCTAATATTTAAAGGTCAACCATTAGTGCAGGGCCCAAATATGAACACGGGGCATAAGTTGATTTGCACTTGAAAATCTTTCAAACATTTAGCTGAAGATTGGTTGTTGTAGATCGGAAAGATTCTGGATGCATGATTTGTCTGAAAACAGGAGAATAATGCTAGCCATCTTGATGCTAGAAGGCGAGGTAAAGAGGTGGTGGCAGCGTTTGATGTGTTCCGAAAAGTGCTAAAAATGTAGATAGCCAAAGCATCTTCAGATGATCTGTCCGTAGGAAAGGAAAAGTGATAACAAATTGATGACAATTCAAGGAAAATGATGACCCAAGAAATTTTTTGGGAGGCAGTCAAACTAGGAAAACTCAGTTTTTGGGAAAACCTTTAATGCGAGGAAAAGGTGAAACATCAGGAGTGTAGAACTGAGCAATCAATAAAAGCTAGAGTTTTTATAATTAATTTTCATGAAGTTAAAGAATTTAAAAAAATTATTATAGGTACACTTCTAATAAGATCAGAATGACTATTCTATTCGATTCAAGTGCATCACATTCTTTCATTTTTGATGAGTTTACTGTTAGTTTATATGTTGATATTACAGACAGGAAAAAGTTTGCTAACAATTCAAGGACAATGATGACCAAAGAAATTTTTTGGAAGGCAGTCAAATTAGGAAAACTCAGTTTTTGGGAAAACCTTTAATGCAAGCAAAAGGTGAAACATCAGAGCGTAGAACTAGGCAATCAATAAAAGCTAGAGTTTTTGTAATTACTCTTCAAGAAGTTGAAGAATTTAAATAAATTGTTATATGTACACTTCTAATAAGATCAGAATGACTATTCTATTCGATTCAAGTGCATCTCATTCTTTCGTTTTTGATGAGTTTACTGTTAGTTTATATGTTGATATTATGCACTTTGCTCTTGTTATGTGTGTTATGCCTTTAGGAAGTGATTTTTATGTAAATAGAAAATGTGTAGTTTATATTAACATTCATGATAAGAAGCAACAAGCAGAGGTAAATATCTTATCAATTCAGACTTTCGAAGTCATATTGTGGATGGATTGTTTGGTAAAGTATTTTGCTACAATTGAATGCTGGAAAATGCGAGAAACTTAATTGCGTGATGAAAATTCATTATTTATCATATGTGATCGATATGCACAATCTTCTCTGATTAGTGCATTGTAAGTTGGAAAGTACTTGCGAAGTGGTGAAATAATATTTCTAGCCAAATTAGAAGTGCTGAATAAAAATATGCAAGAATTGAAAAACATTCCAGTTGCATAATTACCTAATTTTTTTGTTGATGAATTATAGGGCTACAACCAGAACAAGAATTTGAGTTTGGCATTGATGTTCAACCAAGGATGTTTGTAATTTTCTAGTCTACTTATAGGTTGACTCCAAAAGAATTACAAGAAGTGACATGTTAATTGTAGGAATTGATAGATAAGAGTTTTATAAGGCCAAACAGTTCACATTGGAGTGCTCTATTATTGTTTGTCAGCAAGAAAAACGGATCTATACAGCTATGCATTGATTGTAAAGAGTCGAACAAGATGATAATCAACAACAACAACAAGCGTTTATCCCACTAAGTGGGGTCGGCCACATGAATCTTTTTTCTCCATTGCGTTCTATTGAGTGGCATATTTTCATTTAATCCTAATAAATTAAGATAATATTTATACAATATACCCAAGCTTTCTAGGTCTACCTCTGCCTTTCTTAACATAAGTCGAATCTAAAACATCTATTCTCCTAACTAGATCATTAGATGGTCGATGTTTAATATGACCAAACCATCTAAGACGTCTCTCTCTAGTTTTGTCCACCACTGTAGCTACACCAGCCTTATCACGGATATATTCATTTTGCAATTTGTCTCTACGTGTAAAGCAGCTCATCCACCTAAACATTCTCATCTCGGAAACACTTAATTAAAAGCACATTCCATGTATTCAGTTTTACTTCAAAAGAAGACCTTTATACTCCAAAGTAGACCTCCATAATTCAAGTATTTGTTGCGCCCTTTCTTTGGCCTTATCCACAAGAAGGATATCATCAGCGAAAAGCTTACACCAAGGTACATCCTCCTAGAAATGTTCATTAAGAGCATCCATAACTAAAGCAAAAAGATATGTGCTTAAAGCCAATTTTCGATGTAATCCAGTTGAATATGAAAATATTTGGTCAATCCTCCCTCTGTTCGAATACAAGTAACAACTCTAGTATACATATCTTTAATGACTTGAATATAAGTCATATCAACACATTTTCGAGAACTCTCCAAAGGATATCTCTTGGAACCTTATCGTAAGCTTTTTCTAAATTAATAAAACAATAAAAAAGAACACTCCAGAAAATATCTCTTGGAACTTTATTGTAAGTTTTTTCTAAATCAATAAAAGTATATGAAGATCCTACTTTTTCTCTCTGCACTTCTTCATCGAACCTCTTGTTGACCTCATTTTTTAGGTCATTTCTTTTTCCTTAGGGTCTTAGGATCTAACTCTAGGAGTTCCTATTGATTGTCTTAGAAAACTAGAATTATGACCCACCCTTTTAGAAATTCTAGCCACTTTTTATTTTTCTTTGATATCTAAGAATTATGGCACAAGACCATCGTCTTGTGAACAAACGATTTTTAGCTGTTTTGTGAAGACTCGAGGAAAAAGTTCCTAATAGGACTCCAAGCCTTAGAAAAATATCGTCATGACCTTTTTGTCACATACACACACCAAATGCACAAAATTCACAAAATTGGACGAAATCGGACTTCCATTAAGCCTAAAGGACGGGTGAAAATGCGAACTTCTCCGGATGACCTCCGACGACAAATTGGATTATGCCAACGCGTCCAGGATACCAATTTTGATAGGAAAGGACACCCATATTGACATATTTTCGACAAGAGAAAATTGACACGTAAATTGATAAATTCTTCAAAACGACCTCTGACGGCAAAACAGACCGCGCCGGTGCGTGTTGAATGTCGAAATTACCTAAGGAAGACACTCATTTTGCTTGGGCGCCTCACATGAATAAATCGCATGAAATTTGATATATATGTATATATAATTCTTTTTTTTCTCCTAAATCCCTAAATCCCCAAATCCATCGCACCCGATCCCGTTTCCCTCACGTTCGCATGAAGCCATGGCTCACGCCTCGCCTCCCTCTCCCGTTCTTGACCGAGACCTCCTTCCTCTTCGATCGTGAGCCCTAGCCGAACCGACCAAGCCCCCTCTCCGATCGCGAAGATTCGGCCCGCGGTCCCGCTCCTCGTACTCTTGTCGCGCTGCGAAAAGCTTCCACGCCGTGCCACGCGAGCTGCTCCTCTGCAACAAAGTTTCGTCTTCTCCCCACGCGAGGTTTGTCGCGCCTCTTGGCTCGGCTCACCGCCCAGGTAAGTGACGGGAAACACATCTCCTCTTCCATGGCTATATAAACCCCACTTGAGGAGTTCTAGGGTTGGCCGAAAATTTTTGGAGAGGGTGGAGGTGCTGCCAAAATCTCCTCTAAATCTACTTGGTTCGATTTTCCTTGCTCTGTTCATCTCGTGTGCTTGAGGCCTTTTGGAAGTGCTGTGGAAAAGATTTGTGGAGGTTTCGAGACTGAAATTTTGGAGAGTGGGGGAGGTTCTGCCGAAATCTTGAATGATTCTCACCTTTCGGTTGGTCTGTGCTTTGTGTGCTTGGCTCTTTGCCGTTCGATTCTCCCTGGTCTGAGGCCCTCTTTCTTCCTCTTTCTTCAGGCATTTGGGAAGTAAGAATTTCACTGCTTTTCTTTTGAATTTATTTGTGAAATACTTCATGTCGTGAAAAGTGTTCCGATGTTCTTGGTTTAAATAGGAAGAATCGTCTTCTTCTATCCTCTTAAATTTGGTTTATTGGCTTGTTATTCAAATGAGTTGAGAAGTTTGCCATGGGATATGAGATGGATTGGCTTGGGGAAAACATTAGTCTCACTTAGATTAATTCTGGTTATGCTTAAGCCTTCATCATGCATTTCTCTCCTTGTCAACTTCTTTATAAGTAAGCTAGCTGAAACTTTGCTTAATCATTGTTTAATGTGGGCTGAAATTTTGAGAGAGGAAAGAACATAAATGTGGTTTCCTTATTTTTCTCCCCTGAAATTCGTATATGATGGATTTCGGGTTTTAAATTGTTAGGCGGCCACACAACGAGAAAAGAGGAGTTTAGAATATGGGAAAAACTATGTGAGCAAAGTTTTATTTAAACTTTTCTAAATCTAATACAGAAACTGTATAACAATTTGTTTCAAAGAAATTCACATACATACCACCCTAATTCCTGCATATTTACATATCTAACACCCAAATTTCAATTCTCACATATGTGCTATCTTGTCTATGCATGCAATTGTGTTATTTCTTTTGGACTATCAAAAATTTGGGTGGTATGTATGTAAGTGCTACATATGTAAATACTTAAGAATTGCATGGTCTGTGTGTAAATTTTACTTAGTTTGCTTTCACTGGAGTTTGATTGCTAGATTTTTTTTAAATATGTGGGAATGGATGTTTACACATGCAAATCCTCTTTTGATCCTTCTTGGTCAGTTGCTAGATGTTATTGCTGTTTTGGAACATGAAGGACTTTGTATAGAGGGGGAGTTGATTCTCTCTTCAATGTTTTGCTCATATACCATGTCATTCATCTGTATTTATATATGTATCACTTGGGTTAGCAGGTATGTGTGCAGAGTTTAGTTTGTATGTGTGCAAACTTTGCCCCTTTATCCCTAAAACAACTCTATATCACCAAATGTGAGCGTCGATACATTCAGAATTTGGCTTCTTTCATACTTGTTCCCTAGACGTATATGCCGACACATGCAGATTTATTGATTCACATTCACATTTATGCACATAGCAATTCAAGCGGATAAAAACATGTACAAAATTCTTTATTTTTCATTGGTATTTATGCATATATAGCATTCAAGGAGGACTGGAAATGAGGAGAATTATATTAGCCAGTTGATACACTAAGATATGTTAGAATTAGTGGGCCTTCGGTAGAAAGCATGGAGTTGAGGATGAAAGAGGATATGAATTTTGAAGTGTCGTAGTCAAAACAAAAAAAATGGAGATTTACATACATGCCACCCAATCCTTATTTGTTTACATTTCTAACACCTCAATCCTCATGATATATATGAGAAACAAAATAATAGTTGTCTACATCAATCAACCTAGAAAGGATTTGGATAATATCAATGCAAAACAGAAGAGTTTAGGTGCTAGATAAGGAAATATAGAAGGGTTGATTGACATCTTTTTCTTATGATATAAAAGATTTGGGTAGGTTGCTCCCCTTACCCGTGAATGTGTTTTGGTTGTTTCCCTTGCTGCCCCGGCCGTGAGCATTTATTTGGTTATGTGGGAAGATTTTATGCTTATTTGATGTATGAGACTATCTATTAGTTTGAAAGTTGGGGAATTTGAATTTCAGCATGAGTTTGGAAGTATTGGTGGTGGTTTCCCCGATGTCATTTTCTTTTGATGTTTGGGAGATTTTGAATCTCATTTTGGAAAAGCATTTAGCGGACTTGATCAATCCTACGTCTTTGGGGTTTGAAAAATCAGCGCAAAGTGACCCTTTATGTTTGTTAGAAAAGACCTTGGGCCCTACTTTTCGAAGTCTTTTCGATACGAGTTTTGAGAACTTATCTATTCTCCTTTTCGGTGTTTTAGATGGATCAATGTCTCCTCTCTCTCACCCCAATTTTGTTCTTTTCTTTCCCTGTTTCTTGGTTTGTTCTTTTTGATGCTTATGTCTAATGCATAAGTGTCCACGTATAGCCTTTTGCTATACGTGAAACCATCAAGCAAGGTCGCAAGTAGTCGTTTTGGGGCGTAAGGTGGTGATGATAAAGACACACCGAAGATAGAGCAAGAGATGCCCTATCCTATAACATCAAGATCCAGACATTTGATTAACAATAGGATATGATATCCTTCACCGACATAAGTCTAGCGGGAGGTGGCTCGAACCTCCTCTCTATAATATCAAGATCCAGACATTTGATGAAAAATAAGATAACAGTATTTTTCACCGGCATAAGTCTAGCGGGAGTTGGCTCGAACCTCCTCAGGTTGTTGGCATTCTTACGCCCGACAATGTAATCAACTCGTGGACAACGAAAATTTCTAAAAAAAATATATAATTTTTGACAAACCCTTTTCAAGCAAAAACATACTTTTCTACAAAACAAAAATTGATAACTCTTCTTTGCATGTTTAAAATTTGTATTCATGTTAAAAACATAAAACATACTTTAAAGTTGATTGTCCACGTGACGAATACTTGTTTAGGCTGGGAAATATCCCCCAAAGTGAGGTTCAAGACACATTTCTAGACGAGTGGCGGGTTCCATACTTTCGGGTAACCGAGTAGCCTTCGCGGACCCTCGAGTATAAATATATATCTGAGCCTAGCCCCATACGAGTGCTTGCGGTCCCCCTCACCCAAACTTTTTTTGTTTTATTGAAGCTTTGGGACAGGACATTCGTGTTACTTTTCCTTTCTTTCGGGATTTCTCCAAGATTTTTGTGGATTCTTTTTCTTTTGTTTTACTTGAGTCTTTTCTCGTTGATTTTCTCGAGTTTTCTGTCATGAGTCGTTGTTACTCTTCTTCGGATTTCCTGGACGACGTTTCTTCAAGACTTCATTTTTTGCGATGCATTTAGACTTGCTATACTTAAGGAACAGTGGATCTCACGGGCGTACATGTTTGCTTTACATTTTACAGCACTTCATTTTTTTGTTTCTACTTGTTACTGTTCTTTCGGTATAACTGTTATTTTTCTTTCTTTACAACATGTTATAATATTCTTGTTTCTGTCTGCTACTGTACCGTACCGTACAACATGTTATACTATTTATGTTTCTGACTGTTACTGTTCTTTCTGTACAGCATGTTATACTATTATTTTTTCTACCTACTATTGTTCTACCTGCATCCTACTGTTTGTCATGTATTGCACATTTTATATTATATAGCTTTAAGCATGTCTTCTTTTATATAGGACATTTAGAGGACTACAACTATAGGGTCATTTGATTTGACATCGTAACTGGACACCCTAGAAAACTTAAACTCGTCACGGCAAGGAGCTTGGAGCGAATATCGTGGGCAGCACGACGAAGAACAACTTCAAGGTGGATCTGCAGCAGCAAAACACATTCACATCACCTATATAATTATAAGTCCTAACATTTTAGGATTCCGAGATTACTATGCGGTACGGTGTAAATCCTCTCATCTTTTTAGGCTATTTGCACAGTTCGATATTGTGTAAACGTAAGTCCTAAATCATAAATAATTTGCAGGATTGAAATATCAAATTAAATCATTTCAAAAGAAATAAAACCGAACAATAGGATAGTTGAGACATCTCCGGGGTTTCTTCTGGATCTGTGATATCACCTACTTTTCTTCACTTTGGATTCCTTAAATAATTGTTCTTATTTTGAGTCATTCTCCTTTACACATTCACATCACCTATCACCTTCTTTAGTTTAAATAACAACTCATAGGATCACTCTTTAGGCTTTTTGTACAACTCTGTTGTATAATTATAAGTCCTAACGTTTTTAGGATTCCGAGATTACTATGCGGTACAGTGTAAATCCTCTCATCTTTTTAGGCTATTTGCACAGTTCGATATTGTGTAAACGTAAGTCCTAAATCATAAATAATTTGCAGGATTGAAATATCAAATTAAATCATTTCAAAAGAAATAAAATCGAACAATAGGATAGTTGGGACATCTCCGGGGTTTCTTCTGGATCTGTGATATCCCCTACTTTTCTTCACTTTGGATTCCTTAAATAATTGTTCCTATTTTGAGTCATTCTCCTTTGATTTTCCCATGTCCAACCGTGAAAACCTAAACTTTGAAATGTTGAAAGCAAAACCACCTGATCTTAATCGATAGTTTTCTTAAATGAATCCCAGTCATTTAAGATATAATTAACTTTATGGGCTTGCCTCTATAGGGAACCGAGAACCCAGATAAAATAAACCTTATCTAATCCTCGTATTAGGTAGGGGAACTTGTCGGCAAATAAGATAATTTCGCAGGCCGAACGGATGTCACAAATTGTTTAGTCTAGGTGATTGAATCCCTATTACAAGTGATATATTTATTCTTCGGGATAAGTGTATTATTTGTAGTATTGTATTAAATTATCTAAACTATTTAAAATGTGAGACCTGTTTGGTCTCACCATTTTTAAAATTAAAACGTTACTTTTAAAAATAAAAAAAAGATTATATTTATATTTAAATTATTTTCAAATCACGAAGGTTAAAAAAAAACGGCTGACAAATTCCGGCGACTCCGCTGGGTACTGGTTCCTCTCTCCATCTTTGATCAGGTGGTTATGTTTTCACACATCGGTGGTGTGTCCATATCCTTCATGGGCCAGACTACCATTCTTCTGTTGACTTACTGCGCTCATTTCTTCCTTGAGTCAGTACAGCCAACTCCTCTTAGAGTCCAAGACCGTCTGCTTAACCGTCCTTAAGTAAAAAGGTCAATGACCCTAAGGTTTAGTGGGGTGGACCCCTAATAGGAGTGCTGTGTTAAAGTCGGGGTTGGTCCAATGTGGAATAGATCATTTCCTATTTTGGGCTAGCTTCTATGCCTCATAATCACTTCTCTTCTCTTCTAAAATTTGCTTATCCTTTTTACAAGTCACGTCAGATTTCTTTTCAACTTTCCTCGACAATGTTGAAATCTCAAAATCACAAAATTGGTGTCAAATTCACATGGATAAAATTTAAATGATACTTAGTTCATAAGACAAGTGCGTTAACTTGAGTACTACTACTGAAATGGCGAGGCATTGGACGTCACTAATTTTTAGAAATTTTTTCAAATGACAGAAATAATGTCTTCACCAAGGTTGATCTTTTCTTTCGCCAATGGAGTGGAGTTTGCTGTTAGCAAGAGTGATCTGCCTGACTTGGCGGTCATTAAATTTGGAGAAGGATTCAATGATATTGAAGCCAAGTTTGGGAATGTCTCTGTTATCATAATGAAGCCTGAAATAGAGAAGTCCGTCTAGCCTGTGGTGGAGTTAATATCAAGTCTGCTAATGAAGTTCCCCCCTGAAGAGGGTGTTGATTGAAAAGAATTCTGTTGTTGCTGTAAAGTCTGCCACTAGGAGCGCAAGGATCGCTCCCAAAACTATTTCTGCTTTTGCCACTAGACTCACTGCTACTACACCAACTGTTTCACTAAACAAAGGGAAGGAAATTCTTTACGAAGAAGTGTCTGTTGATGCTTTTGCCCCGCCGTTTTGTGTATTTGAAATTGGGTTCAATTCAAAGTCCGTGCAACTTACTAAGACACAAGAAATGAGACGCAACCAAAAAATTGTAAGGGCTGAGAAGGCGAAGGCCACAGAGCTAGCTACTACTGACACTACCCTTCGACTAGGTGAAATAGGATTACGTGAGACCTCACCTCTATGCATGAGGAATAAGTTCCACCAGTTGTCTGTCACCTACAGAGAGGCTAGAGTCTACCACATCACCGCCACCATCTCTCAATAATGATCCAAGGCCGGTGACGACATTCGAAGGAAAATCTGGGATGATCAGAATATGAGATAGAAGAGTTTGCAGAAATTAACGTTATTGAGTCCAGAGCCACCTTATCCTCGTGCGATGCTCCTTTGCCCATTGAGGAGAACGCCGTGGATGAGTTACGAAGAGCCATTCAACAACGTGATGAACAGATCAACCAGAAGAAACGACGACCGCTATAGCCACTATTCAAGGACAATCACAATCACCGCCGATTCAGAAAATGTCCAAATCGTCGATGATAAGAATGAATTCACGTCTGTCATTGAAGATGATCAACCAAAGAAAGACTCAATTCATGAATCAATATCAGAAAAAGACATTAACCAAATGGTGGAACAACAGGTGAGAAAAGTTCTGACTCAATCAAAAGGAAAGACATTGATTCTAAAAAGTAGATTCTATCCTAAAGAATTTGATAATGTTCAATACCCTGAGGGTTTTATACCACTGTTGTTCAAGACATTTGATGGAACGGGAAACCCCTGACAGCATATTGCACACTTCCGAGTAAAATAAGTTGTGGCAGTGCGGGGGATATTGATGCGTTGTGTCGTCAATTTGTAAGTAGTCTTTCGAGAATCGCTTTTGACTGGTACGCCGATCTACCCAATGACTTAGTAAAAACATTTGCAGAGTTAGAAGACCTCTTTGCTAAGCGGTTTGTTGGGGCTAGGCACCATTTCACNACGTTGTTATGTCGTCAATTTGTAAGCAGTCTTTCGGGAGTCGCTTTTGACTGGTTCGCCGATCTGCCCAATAGCTTAGTAAAAACATTTGCAGAGTTAGAAGACCTCTTTGTTAAGCGGTTTGTTGGGGCTAGGCACCATTTCACCGTCGGTGATCTTGTGGCCGAGCAACAGAAGCCAACCTAAACATTGATGGACTACATTCTGCGATGGAGGAATTTGAGCATGAAATGTGAGCCACAACTCCAAGAACAACACACAGTCAAAATCCTTCTAATGAACATCCATGGGTTTCTTACTCAAGGGATTCACCATTTAGACGTTCGAAAAGTTGCTTAGAAAAGTTGAGAATCTTCAGGAAGAAGCGAAACATATTGGGTTTTTTGAGAAGGTTGGAAAGCTAGAGCTCTTAAAAATATCTGAAAAGAAATCTGGAACTGCAGCAGTAGTTGACAGGGGCAAGCGGTCGTTGCAAATTCAAGTGGAACAGTCTCGACAGATCTACCAACGTCGTCGTTAACATATTTAACAATCATCTCAGTAGAGACCTTACCAGATAGACGAAGGACATGTTCCAATCATGAATACTCGATCAAATGTGATATATTCTTTTAAAGATGAAGCAACGAAAAAGATGTTCCGCAGTTTGATCAAGAATCCCGAGTTCAGGTTGCCCAAGCCAAAGAAGCCTGATGAGATCAACAAAAAGGGACATCCGAGATATTGCCCGTACCACAGGTTCATTGGACACACCATAGAGGAGTGTTGCAGTTTCAAAGACTTGCTCGAGAAGAAGTTCAAGAATGGGGATGTAACGATCCCGAAAGAATATTTGAAAGGGGCCTGAAAGAGATCATATCAATATAATTTCGGTCGATCTGTTTGTTCCAACCTATTCCTACGCAACTACCAATGAATGAGATGCCTCTTGGCTACTATTGTACTACTATTGTTGAAAGAGATATTAGTGGTATCAATGTTTGCTTGTCTCGTCCCTCCTACAACGAATGAAATAAAAGAAAGTTTGTTGTTGTTCAAAATTGTTCAATACTTGAAAAGCTCGGCATCCCAAAAGAAAAATTTTTGGATATTTTTAATACGAATATGACTTCAAGGGAGAATGAAATTAATGTCCTAATAACTGAGTCATCCACTTTAAGAAATTCGGACTGGGTCCTAAGCTGATTTCAAAATAAGATAGTATGGTTGAAATACGAGTAATTGACTCGGGATATCACGAGCCTTTTAATTTCCTGTCATGTGACTGGTCCTAGCTTTCAAATGAGTTATAATATCTCAGAATTCGTCTTAAAAAGTATTTAAGAATTATTTGTCAGGGGAATTTGGATATTCAAATTCTTTAATATATCTTTCACCAGATATAGTAATTCTCAGAAAACAAACGGAGCAAAAAAAATTGTAAATCCCCTGAGAAGAAACTTGAGGTGAGCATAAAATCAAAAATTGGTGTCTGAATTCAGACATTCAAAATCTTTAAATCATGCTCCACCAGATATAGTAATTCTCAATAAAAAAAGGGAATATAAAAAAAGAAATGAAAAATCTCCCTGAGAAGAAGCTTGAGGTGGATGTACAATAAAAAATTGGTGTTCATATTTCCTCTAATTAATGAGACTTGGAATGCTCTCTTAAGGAAATTCTCCTGATATTATACTCAGGAAAAAGTTCAACGATCTCTAGTCTTTTGGTTGGTTATTAATTAACTCAGAAATATCTTCGGTAAGTGAAAAATATTTTAATCACACGACCAAATTTCTGAAATTTGCTTAGACTCAGAAAGAAAGAATTAAAAAGATGATATTAACAGTTAATGGAAAATCAACCCTGAAGTCAAATCCTTCAACGCTCAGCAAATACAAATCCAGCAGCAATTCAAAGAACGTTAGAGTTATTCCTCAAAGACGACAAGAACAACTTTTACAGATTCAATGTCAAAGCAAGCGACAACTACTACAAATGAGGCTACGAAGTTACGGCTTCTCAAGCTGTAACGTCCGTAGAAGTAGCACATCTTTATGTGTACTTGAGATAATATAATTCTGAAAGTACCTTAAAGAATGGGTTATTCTTACACATACCTGCAGTCAACGAATGGTACCTCAAGAAGTACTATGCATCGTGGTATTTTAAAGACAACATCGTTCTTAGAAAACACAGATGCTACACTTGTCTAAAATTGGGTCCTTTTCCTCTTGTGGAAGAGGTTAGCTGGCTCTATAGAACCACACTCTTTTCAGACTCTTGTCTAGTGCATATGAGGTTTGGATGGTTCTACATATAGAGCCACATCTCTTCCCACAGGAATAATTCTTCGATCAGCTTTGAGGTTGGATTAACATTCCTTCTTAAGCTAATTCTTTTGTTCACCTCTTAGGATTGATTTGAGTGCCTCCAACATTCTTTCCCAATGTGCCTTTTTTAAGAACTTTCATAAGCTCCATAATTCTTTACAAATATTCATATATTTGTAACATCGACATGAACTCTCACAAAATTCTACACTACATAAAGTGCTACATACTTTTTTCACAACTCTCCCAAATTGTACAAGTTTCATAAGAATTTCACAAACTTCTCACAAATTTTCCACAAAATCCAAATCAAAATTCTAGAGGTTGAGGATTTTACATCTGATTTCGCGTTGTTTTAGGAGCTCCTCCTATCGCAATCTTTCAAAATCAAAATTCTAGAGGTTGAGGATTTTACATCCGATTCCGCGTTGCTTTAGGAGCTGCTCCTATCGCAATCCTTCAAAATCAAAATCCTAGAGGTTGAGGATTTTATATCCGATTTCGCGTTGCTTTAGGAGCTCCTCCTATCGCAATCTTTCAGAAATCAAATCAAAATTCTAGAGGTTGAGGATTCCGCATTGCTTTAGGAGCTCCTCCTATCACAATCTTTCAAAATCAAAATTCAAGAGGTTGAGAATTTTACATCCGATTCCGTGTTGTTTTAGGAGCTCCTCCTATCACAATCTTTCAAAATCAAAATTCTAGAGGTTGAGGATTTTACATCCGATTCTGCGTTGCTTTAGGGGCTCCTCCTATCACAATATTTCTAAATCAAAATTCTAGAGGTTGAGGATTTTATATCTGATTCCGCGTTGCTTTGAGAGCTCCTATCGCAATCTTTCAAAAATCAAATAAAAATTCTAGAGGTTGATGATTCTACATCCGATTCCGCATTGCTTTAGGAGCTCCTATCACAATCTTTCAAAATCAAAATTCTAGAAGTTAAGGATTTTATATTCGATTCCGCGTTGCTTTAGGAACTCTTCCTATTACAATCTTTCAAAAATCAAATCAAAATTCTACAGGTTGAGGATTTTATATCCGATTCCGCATTGCTTTAGGAGTTCCTCTTATCGCAATCTTTCAAAATTAAAATTCTAGAGGTTGGGGATTTTATATCCGATTTCACGTTGCTTTAGGAGCTCCTCCTATCGCAATCTTTCAAAAATCAAATCAAAATTCTAGAGGTTGAGGAGCTCCTATCGCAATCTTTCAAAATCAAAATTCTAGAGGTTGAGGATTTTACATCCGATTCCGCATTGCTTTAGGAGCTCCTATCGCAATCTTTCAAAATCAAAATTTTGGAGGTTGAGGATTTTATATCCGATTCCGCGTTGCTTTAGGAGCTCCTCCTATCACAATCTTTCAAAAATCAAATCAAAATTCTAGAGGTTGAAGATTTTACATCCGATTCCGCGTTGCTTTAGGAGCTCCTCCTATAACAATCTTTCAAAATCAAAATTTCAAAGGTTGAAGATTTTACATCCGATTTCACGTTGTTTTAAGAGCCCCTCTTATCGCAATCTTTCAAATTAAATTCTCAAGGATCGGTGTGAGATCCCCTTCAATGGTTGTTAAGGCTTCCGATTCTTTCAAATTTTAAATTCCCGAGGATCGGTGTGAGGCCCCATTTAATGGATGTTAAGGCTTCTGATTCCTTCACATATTTTCCACAAATTTACATATCTGAATCTGCGTATTTCCTGCATAGAGCAAGACATTTTTCTCGCTAACATTTGAGTTGGATGTGAGTCCCAGAGCTTTCCTCCTCAATGTAGCAGATTTTTTTTTCCCGTCATGTTTAGGTTGGATGATGAGTCCCAGTGTTTTTCTTCCTAAAGTGACATATATATTCTCCTCATCACATGTCAGTTCGAATATAACATCCCCAACGGTCTGTCGAGTTGATATAGTCTTCTTAATTCTTTTGCTACACATATTCTTTGATATTATTGTCAAATGTTGAATCTTTTCTTTACTTCAAAAGTCATTTGAAAACTCAAGTCCATGACAACAATTTAAAAATATATATATCTGTCAATCCTCAACTCTTTCATTCACAAAAATCTTTCTCGAGCTTTGGGTTCCCGATTGAGAATCCAACTCAAATTTAATTTCATATCAAGTTCGACCTTCGATCGGTTTACTTAAACATTCCTTGGTTTGTTGATCCATTCGGTCAACACCAATACGCGCGGTGTGCTTGGTCAGCACACCACACCTATTGGGGGTCCATTTGTTGACCTCATTTTTGAGGTCATTTCTTTTTCTTTAGGGTCTTAGGATCTAGCTGTAGGAGTTCCTATTGATTGTTTTAGAAAACTAGAATTATGACCCACCCTTTTAGGAATTATAGCCACTTCTTATTTTTCTTTGATATCTAACATTTATGGCACAATACCATCGTTTTATGAATGAGTGATTATGAGCTGTTTTGTGAAAAGGAAAAAGTTTCTAATAGAACTCCAAGCCTTAGGAAAATATCGTCATGACCTTTTTGTCACATACACGCACCAATTGCACAAAATCGGACTACCATTTAGCCTAAAAGACGGGTGAAAATGCGAACGTCTCCGGATGACCTCCGACGACAAATTGGACTACGCTAACGCGTCCGGGATACCAATTTTGGTAGGAAAGGATACCCATATTGCCATATTTTCGACACGAGAAAATTGACATGCAAATCGATAAATTCTTCAAACGACCTCTGACAGCAAAACAGATCGCGCCGGTGCGTGCGGAATGTCGAAATTACATAAGGAAGACACCCATTTTGCTTGGGCGCCGCACATGGATAAATCGCAATTTGATATAGATAAATATATATATATACATATATATATATATATATATATAGATAAATATATA
>JXCR01134607.1:36698-67352 GCA_002079205.1 Phalaenopsis hybrid cultivar
ACATGAATAAATCGCATGAAATTTGATATATATATATATATATATATATATAATTTTTTTTCCCCCTAAATCCCTAAATCCCCAAATCCATCGCACCCGATCCCGCCTCCCTCACATTCGCGTGAAGCCATGGCTCGCACCTTGCCTCTCTCTCCCGTTCGTGGCCGAGCCCTCCTCCTTCCTCTTCGATCGTGAGCCCTAGCCGAACCGACCGAGCCCCCTCTCCGATCGCGAAGATTCGGCCCGCGGTCCCGCTCGTACGCCTGTCGCCCTGCGAAAAGCTTCCACGTCGTGCCACGCGAGCTGCTCTTCTGCAACAAAGCTTTGTCCTCTCCCTACGCGAGGTTTGTCGCTTCTCTTGGCTCGGCTCACCGCCCAGGTAAGTGACGGGAAACACATCTCCTCTTCCCTGACTATATAAACCCCACTTGGGGAGGAGTTCTAGGGTTGGCCGAAAATTTTTGGAGAGGGTGGAGGTGCTGCCAAAATCTCTTCTAAATCTCCTTGTTCGATTTTCCTTGCTCTGTTTATCTCGTGTGCTTGAGGCCTTTTGAAAGTGCTATGGAGAAGATTTGTGGAGGTTTCAGGGCTGAAATTTTGGAGAGCGAGGGAGGTTCTGCCGAAATCTTGAATGATTCTCACCTTTCGGTTGGTTTGTGCTTTGTGTGCTTGGCTCTTTGCCGTTCGATCCTCCCTGGTCTGAGGCCCTCTTTTTTTCTCTTTCTTCAGGCATTTGGGAAGTAAGAATTTCACTGTTTTTTTTTTGGAATTTATTTGTGAAATACTTCATGCCGTGAAAAGTGTTCCGATGTTCTTGATTTAAATAGGAAGAATCGTCTTCTTCTATCCTCTTAAATTTAGTTTATTGGCTTGATATTCAAATGAGTTGAGAAGTTTGTCATGGGATATGAGATGGATCGGCTTAGGGAAAACATTAGTCCTTTACTAAGTTGAGATAGATTTTGGGGTTGTTATCATTCTATAGGTGATTCATCAGGAACTTCAACACTATCACAATTCCCTTGACAAAACTTTTGAAAAAGTAACTTCCAATGGATGGATGCAACTCAGTCCAGTTTCAGTACACTGAAAAAGAACTATTGGCAGACTTCAATCAGTTGTTCAAGGTGGAGTGTGACGCATCTAATACGGGGATTGGAGCAGTACTGAGCCAGGGAGACCACCCCGTAACATTCTTTAGTGAGGAGTAGAATGAGTCCTACAAGAAGTATCTGATATACGACAAAGAGTTCTGTGCAATCATGTAAGCTCTCAATCACTGGAGTCACTACCTGCTGATGAGCGAGTTCTTTATTTATGGTTCATGAGGCATTGGAATTCCTGAACTGTCAGAACAAACTGAAGAGCCTACGTTCTTTCTGGGTGTTCTTGGCAAGCACTAAGCGTGATGTCAGAATCGAGTAGTAGATGTACTGATCTGCTACTACTTACCCGAGTCGTAGACTATGAGGTAGTGATGGAATTGTATGTCACAAACGAAGATTTCAGGGAGATATGGGAACAATGTTAGGAGACGCTTACCGGGTAGTGTCACAAGGAGGACGGTTATTTGTTCTACAAACATAGGTTATTCCACGATGTTCATTGAGAGTTTATTATTAAGGTGAGTCACAACTGAGGGCTTGCAGGACACTTTGACAGTGATTCTCACACTCGTGATAAAACACTTTTTTGCCACGATTGATGTGGGAAGTGGAGTGACGTTAGGCAATGCGAAATTTATCTTGTGGCCAAAACTAGAGGATAGAATGCAAGACCAGACACATCGGTGGATGTTAACATGAATTTTGATTTGGCTTCTGAAAGCACAACAAAATAAGGATTTTGTGCTAGTTGTCGTGAATAGATTTTTGAAGATGATACATTTCGTACCATGCCACCGGATGTAGCTGATTTATTCTTCAGAGAGGTCGTCAGACTACACGGGATACCCAAGATTATCGCTTCCAACAGATATGCTAAGTTTCAAAGTCACTTCTAAATGACCCTATATGGAAAGCTTGGCACTAGCTTTAATTCTGTTCAACAACTCACCCATAGGTTAACGGTCAGATGGAGGCGGTGAGCAGAAGTCTGAGGAATCTTGTGAGATCCTTTGTGGGAAAAAAAAATAGTTTAGCAGTGTGGTCTGCTTCTAGCCCAAGCCGATTTGTTTACAGTAGCTCTGTGTGTCAGACCATGGGTGCGCTCCATTTGAGATTGTGTACGATCGCAACTCCCTCACTGCACTTGACTTGGCACTACTTTTATCGACATCAAATATTAGTGATGATGCTAAGGAGAGAGGAAGAAATCCAGAAGGTACTAGAAGACCTGGGAAAGGAGATCACTAAGCGGAACTGTAAGTACCGAGCACCGATGAATAAGACAAAGAAAAAGGAGACTTTCAAAGAAGGGGACCTAGTGTGGATTCATCTAAAATTTTATACTGCGTTTTATTTTATCCAACCAAATACTAAAGTTTCAAAATTCTCTGCTTTTGGTTTACTTCTCACTACAAATTCACCGAACCAAATAGCCTCTTAGTTGTTATGTTATTATGTTTAAATATCTTGCTTTGATAACGTAGCTTAGTTTGATGTTTGTATAACCTATTTTAATTTATCATTTAATATTATGATAATATCATTTTAGTTAATATTTTGTGCAATTTGTTACTTTTTATTTTATTAGGATATTAATATATTTTTTATTATAGCACACTTAAAATTTATAGAATAATTTTTTCCTTACATAATTTTTTGAATTTGAGGCTTACACCTCGAAACACTCTTGAGATTTGCAGCCCATCTCACGTATACAAAATATTTCCATACATAATTGTGCAATTTTAGAACTTGTTTTTAATGGAAATATTAATTTTAACATTGTTTTGTCTTAGCAAGAATAAATCAAAGCTTGAGATGTTATTGGGTGTTGAGGGAGCAGTGTTTGTTAAGTATGCAAACCTTAGCAAATCCTAATTTTTGATGTCTTATCACAAAATGATTGTTATGCAGGGCTGACCATGTGTCTAATTTGGAACATTATAGCAACAACAACTGCTTGGATTAAGGGGGAAGGTGAACATTGATTTCATGTCATCTATTTTTACTTGGGGCTTATCTCTCTGCCAATGCAAGCTTTGGGATTATTTGAGATACTGATTTTAGTTTTCCTCAAAGGTGTAAAGATCTGGTTGCTTTCTATCATCTTCTTTATCTCTGGTGTCCCTGGTGCCTATGTGTTATGGTACAGACCTCTTTATAATGCCATGAGGTATTGATATTTTGCATTGCTTTTTCTGATTTTCATTTTTGTTCTCCCTCATTTACTTTATTCACTACTTATATGATTAGATCAGCGAGTTTTTACATTATTGAAGTTGTAACTTGCAGGACTGAAAGTGCTTTGAAGTTTGGATGGTTTTTCCTGCTTTACCTGGTAAATTATATGTAGAATAGTTTTGTATGCGACATTTGGATAGACATGAAGAAAATGATCGATGTTGTATTTTAATCTAAAATTAGGTACATATTGGTTTCTGCATCTATGCTGCGGTGGCTCCTCCAATATTCTTCAAGGGAGAATCTTTGACGTGAGTTCCCTTGTGATGAAAATTCATTGTTCAATGATCTTTCATTAAGATAAATTATCATTCCGTTGCTTTTGCTGTTTCAGGGGAATTTTGTCAGCTATAGATTTATTGGGAGACTATGTTATAGTCGGGGTGAGTATCTCATATATCTCATATCAGAAGTTATAGATCCGATTTTTGTGCATGGATATCTCATTTTAGACAAGAATGTGGTATGATACTATTGTTTATTTTTTAATTCATGATTTTTCGGATTGCCTTGTTTAGTAGAGCAATATCAATGACGGTAACATTTTACTAAGAGCATCAGATAGTTTCTTCAAAATGTCGCGCAGTAGTGTTTATTTTAGCAACCTATATTTTACATGTTTGCGAGTGCAAGCTATCTATACAATACTTTTTATGATTTTTCGGTGTGGATTAGGCTATAGCTTTTAGAATTATGGCCGAGTTGCTAAAATGAAGAACTTTTTCTGAAATTATTATGTGATAAGAACATATCATGAAGAATTAAGTGTAAATCCTATAAAATTGCTATTAGGATAGCTATGGATTTGAGTGTTGTGCAATAAAAAAAATTACTAATGGCAATTTTAGCTTGATGAAAAAAAATATATATATATTAAAACAGGTGTATTACAAAATTAGACATAAATTATGGAATGATTGTTTTTGATGAACACTTAAGAGTAACATCTAATGATGTCAAGGCAAATGAAAATTAGACTAGGCGATTTGATCATGTATAATAAAGAGGATAGATTGTCTGATTATAGATGGACGTTCAAAGTTAGTATCATATGATTAGGAAGGCAATGGGATACTAAAGATAACATAGAAATTATTCAAAATGATTTGTAAACAATAAGTTTGACACTTTAGACAACACTGAAATTGAATGAATGAAAAATGAGTAATCATAAATTTGACACCAAATAGTTGAAATTAGGCTAATAACAGTGATGATGAATCTTAGCTATAACTAGATTTTATTTTGGATTCTTCCATTTGTGTTTATACAAATAAATATATTTTACCATTTTGATGCCCCACTTGTTCAAAAATTTAGGCTTTGTCCATATGCTTATTCTTACTTATGAGTTGTGAGTCTATATATGCGTATGTGCGTATGGTGAGCGAGGAGGTTTTCGTGATGGTTTTCTACTGCATATGGACAACCCAACTTTATTCTTGGCTGAAGTCTTGTCTCTCTAAATGTTGAGTATTTGTCCAATGCTTGCTTTTAGATGGCCTGAACACTTCCCGGCAATCTATATTTGGCACAAATTCTTCATGAAGTTTTCATTGTCCAATTGTAGTAGGACGTGAAAGGTCTGATCTGAGCTAGATCCGACGCAGATGGTTGGGTCAAAGTAATTTGATTTAATCTTAAGCTGAGCTAGGCTTTTTTATATAGTTTTCTGACCTTTATCAATCTAGACATGGCTCATTAAGTTTGATTCATAGCAAATGTTTATTTGATTTTAGTTTATTTTCTATTTTCTAAGAAAAATTATTATTTTACACGCATGCATCAACTGTTGATGGATTTATTCATATATCTATATACATTTCAACCTGTTATGCTATCATTAATGAGCTAGCATGAGTTAACTTAGGCTTCATTCAATTCAAGTTGATTTAAGCTTGATCCAACTCATTTTTCATATCAAAAATTTTGATTTGAGCTGTGTCAAAAGTCAAATGAATTTTCGTGTCAAATTCACGTCCATGCCTGATTGGAATGACTCTACCCTTCCAAGATAGTGAAGAACTTTCTTTTTTACATGAAAAATCAATGGCGAGTCAAGAAGTAATCTCTATTATTGTACCTGCCAGTTTGGTCTTCCTTGCAGGAGAATTTTCTTGGCCGTTTTCAGAAGGTTGTGTTTTGAATTGTAACTTCACAGTCTTGCGTCATGCACTCAGAGTTCGTTTTCAATATTTGGCTAACTTAATGCTTTTTCAATTCGCATAATTGTGCAATAATTAATTTAATGTGATTCAAATTTCCACTGATTTCTTGGTGCGCGTCTCTGCTTTTGTTGGATATTTTCAAATTGCAGAGTTTGAGTGTCTCATTACCGTCATATCATTTGGTTGTGCGGCAGAATGAAATAGATTTGTATAACCAAATTATTAGGCAGGTATCAGGCTCCAGTATGGGGCTCTGATTATTTGGAGGCTCTTTTTTCTATTTCAAACATAAACGAATTCATTTTTCCTGCCCAGTTTTAGATTTGGGGTTAATTTAGATCCAATTTCCTTTTTAGTTATAATCAAGGTGGATCTGTAATGGATTTCTCTTTACATATTTCCGTGGAATTGTAATGGATTGCTGCAGTAGATTTCCATGAAATTTGCTTGTGACGCCCTTTTCTTCAACTTAACCTGTACTCTTTTGCTGCAGATCTTCTACTTCATTGGCTTTGGTTTCTTCTGCCTAGAATCGCTGCTCAGCATCTGGGTCATTCAGGTGATTTCTTCCTCCACAGCTTCTTCATCCACTGCTCTATTATTCTTTTGTTTTACCTAACATGTTCAATAATTGAATGAAAAAAGAAGAGGCATAGAAACTTTTAGGGCGGTTTAGGCCCACTTTTATTCTTTATTTTTTATTATTTATTTTTAATTTATTTTGTTTTATGTTTGATTTGAAAAAAATAAATCCATATATTTTATTAAGATATGGTTAATTTTAAAAACAACTCAAAAACACCTAAAAATTATTTTGAGTTTTTTAAAAAACAGGCAAATTAATTTTTAGAAATAAAAAATAAAAATATATAAAACACTCAATAAATTTATATTTTTTTAATTTAAAAAAAAAATTGATCTCAAATAAGCCCTTATTAGTTATACATCCTCATGCCCATAGTATAATATAAACGATTTGTGCTTGAGCACATGTAATTTATATCATGTTGCGCATTCAATTTTGAGTTGTTTGAATTCAACTCGTATTTGAATATGAACGGGAACATATTGAGCGTTTAGTTCACTCAAAACTTGATAGGTTCGTGCTGGTTCGGTCGGCTAAAGTTATTCAGCTATTTTATGGCGAGTTCATTTGAATTTGTGAATAACTCAGTTTTTTTAACATCCTTATTGATTACTTTATTTTTCCTGTGCAGCAAGTTTTCTTATACTTCCGTGGCAATGGAAAAGCGGCGCAGATGAAGCGCGAGGCCGCTGCCGGTGCCTTCAGGGCAGCAATCTGATGTTGAATCTGTGCTTTTTTAAATTTTTTTAAAGGTTTGCTATATGAGATGGCAATGTTTGACATCTCATCTCATGTTGATTTTTCCTGCTGCATTTATATAATGTTATCATTATTGTTACAATAGCTTCTAGACATGATGGGCTGATCGTCTTATGTATAAATTGTTAGGTCTGCAAGTCAGTTATGCTCATCTTCCTCACTTTTTAACTGATTTATGCGCAATTTAACGAGGGAAACTCGAGGTACTGTTTGGTTTGATGGGATTTCAAGTTAGAAATTAGACAGTAGGCTTAACAAGTTCATATTTAAAAATTAGAGGGCTAGTTTGTTTCTTCGTTCGTATTTAGTGGTAATTTAAGATAAATTAGTAATAAAAAAATTAGTGTACGAAAGCAGGGTAAAAATGGTGTAGGAAAATAAGACTGGACTGCTAATTTTTAAATTTGTAGTAAGATCATTTTCAAAGTTTAATCTAGTACATCATTTCTATGTGAAATTAATAAACAGAGCAGCATTTTCTGGCGGCATATAACAGAAAAAAAAAAAAACAATGCTCCGATTTTCTGAGAATTAAACTTCACCAGCAAACAATCATCACAAGTATTAAGGGGAAAATTCAGAGTTAATAAATCTATAAGATTAAAACTAAATTTTTTTTAGAATTTAAAATTGAGCTTTAAAATGCACAATATGAAGACAACTAGTCCATGTTGAGAAAATCGATGTTGATGCTGCCTTGCATGAGTCGCAATTCTATTCGCCCCAGTTGTAAATTTAATATTTCACATTACAATTGTGATTGGAAGATGTATCTCAATGAGCTATCGTCACCGTTAGGAACTGTCAAGTTGCAAGTTGGATTTAGGGCCAAGTTGGGATTTTATTTTTTTTGTTTGTTTCATTCACTTAAGCCTTTGTGTTTCTTGTTTCTTCTGTGAAATATTGTGTTCTTAAATTGCATGTCTTCATTGATTTTTGGTGGTCAATGAGCTTGCTCTTTCCCATGCATATGCGTAGATGAACATTTTGTGGAGAGTTTTCCGAGCGTCTATTTGGTTTTTTTTTCTGGTATTGTATACGCATTGATGCAAAGTTGAAATTTACAAGATAGATTATTTAGCAACACTTATAGTAATCTTGATCATGCAATAGAAATTTTGGAACGAAGAACATATGAGCTTTCCTCATCTCTTTTTAAAAGATTTTTTATTTTAAATATCCTAATTGTGGAGTAACATTTTGAGGTGGAGAATGTTTAACACTTCTCACTTTTGGTAGTTTTCTTCTGTTGAGACTTTTATAAATATAATAGAAGCTTTGTGCATATTTGAATTTTGCATGATAGTAAGTTAGCAACATCATTACCTATTCTGAACAATCAATAGATTTAATGGGATGAAATAAATATGAGCAATGCTCATCTGTTTATTTCAAACTTTTTGTTGGTTTTTTTTTCCTTAGATATGTACATGACCACTGATTTTCAGTTTGTCTAACATGTTTTGCTGGTCGAATTGTTTGCACGTGCCTCCTCCTCAGTGTGGAGTAATATTTTGAGGGAGAATATTGAACACTGCTTCTTTTTTTTAGTTTATATGAGACTTTTATAAGTGGAATTACATATTGTTTGTTGCATATTTGAAGTTCGAATGATAGATAAGTTAGCAACATTCTTATCTCTTATGATCAATTAGTAAAAACAATGAGATGGAATATATTTAAGCATTGCTCATCTGTTTGTTTAAATTTTTTTGTTGTTTTATTTTCTTTTGATTTATATATTAACACTGATTTTCAGTTTGTCTGACAAATTTGGCAGGTCAAATTGTTTGTTCTTAACTTCTACTTAGTGCAGATTAATATTTGAGGGGAAGAATATTGATTACTACTTTTTAAAGTTTATGTTAAACTTTTATAAATAAAATTACATATGCTTTGTTGCACATTTGAAGTATGCATGATAGATAAGTTAGCAGAATCTATACCTACTCTGATCAATCAATTGAAGCAATGAGATGCAATATATATGAGCAATTCTCATATGTTTGTTTCAAATTTCTTGGTTGGTTTATTTTGTTTGAATAGATATATACACACTAATTTATGTTTTATGACAAATTATGTTGGCCAAATCGGTTGCTCTTGTCTCATTCTCAGTGTATAATAATATTTTCGGGGGAGAATGTTGAACACCGCCCCCCTTTTTTTTAAGTTTTCTTCTGTTGAAATTTTATAAATAGAATTGCGTATGCTTTGATGCACATTTGATGTTTCAATGATAACTAAGTTATTTGCATCCTTGTTCTAAACAATCAGTAGAAGCAATGTGATGAAATTTATGCGAGCAATGCTCATTTGTTTATTTTAATTTCTTTGTTGGTTTATTTTTTAGATAGGTAAATGAGCGCTAGTTTTCAGTTTTTCTAACATATATTGTTGGTCGAATTGTTTGCAATTGCTTCCTCCTCACTGTGAAGTAACATTTTTGGGGGAGAATATTGAGCACTGCTTCTTTTTTTAAGTCTTCGTCTGTTGATAATGTTACCAATATAATTGCATATGTGTCACTGCACATTTGAAGTTTGCATAATAGATAAATCAGTAGCATCCAAAAATAAAATTTATCTCAACATTTGAATGCTGGACACTGATCAAGTAGTAGAAGCTATGGAATGAAAGACATTTCAGCAATGTTATATTGTCTCTTTCATAATTTTATGTGTACTTACCATGCATATGCCTTTACCGAGGATATATGCTAGATCAGATATCAAATGATAGATGTCATTCAAATGTTATTTAGGGCAATGATGGAAAATAACTATCAAAGGGCTCAATCAATCACCGCTCGTTAATTTTAAATTATTTTCCCACAGATACTACCTATCGCTAGAGAACATGTTCAAGTGCTTATTTGATTTGGGAAAATTGTGATTATGGATTAATTCTTCTTTGGTTAAGAGATATCACATAGCTCTAATTATTGCCTCGAGAACCTGATTTTGGATAATATGATAGAAACAAAAATATGGTTTTGGGTATCTCATCTGGCATGTAATTTGAGGAATCACATTAATGCAAGAATATGTGGAGCGAGTACACAAAAATTTCTAAAAGAAATAGAAGAACAATGCTCATATATATTACATTTCATTGTTTCTACTAATTGACTTAAACAATTAAGGATACTACTAACATATTTATCTTGCAAACTTCAAATGTGTAAGAAAACATATGCAATTGTATTTATCAAGTCACAGTAGAAAAAAGCTTAAAAAAGAAAGCGATGCTCAAATTCTATCCCTCCCCCTCCCTCCCCAAATGTTACTCAACACTAATGAGGTGGCAAGAGAAAGCAACTCAGACAGCAAATTCTATCATAAAAACTGAAAACTAATGCTCATATATCTATCTAAAGAGAGATATGTTGAGGTGGAGTGGATATTGTTAACTTATCAGAAATGCTTCTCGAGATTTTTATGATCTTATTACTATGGATGTTTTGTGAAGCCGTTGGTTTCTTGGTTTTTGTTTACGATGTTGCTTTCAGAATGGTATTAGGTTGGCACATTTCATGGACGTTCTTGTGAGCTAGTTAGTAGAGCGATGATGGAAAAAACATGACAAAGGGCTCAACTGATTACCAATTGTGAATATGAAAGTAAAATGACCATGCTAATTTGACACAAATACTGCTTGGTCTTTATGCTTAGAAAACACAATTGGTGATTTTGGATGGAGCTTTTCTTGATATCACAAATTGATTTGAGCTCTACTCTTACTTTTTATTTGTCATATTCTTATTTTTGGTTCATGTATTGTTGTTTTACATGCAAAATTGTGATGATACATTTTTTTTATTTAGATATCAGATGGGTAAAGAAATAGGTGGGATATATGCTATTTGGGATATGGAGACGAAGATAATTTTCTGTGATTTATGTTTGAGAGAGGTAGAAAAGAGAAATCGACCAACCACTCATTTCAATAAGGAAGATTGATAAAATATAACGAAACCTTTTCAAGAAGAATTAGTATTGTACGAAAAAACTTAGCTGAAGAAAATGAGATCAACTTAAGAAGGACTGGAAGATGTGGAAGGAGCTAAAGAGAGGAGCAACTGGTTTAGGATGAGTCCCTATTATTAAAACAGTTGTACCTATAGAGTGGTGGCAGGAAAAGACTTCAGTAGGTATAACATCTTACACTCAATATTGCTTATTTAAAATTCTACATCTTAGAAATCAAGTTTATAAATTGTAGGTTTTAGCGATTGTAAGGAAATTTAGACTTGTTGGCATTGATCCAGAGCTGGAGAACAAGCTAGATACCATGTTCCTTGGTATTGTAGAACGGTGGTCAACATACAGACTACAACATAAGAGTCTACCCCTCTTTGGCTAAAATAGCCATGGACAATGTCAAACCACTAGACCTATCGTTTGCTCAAGTAACTCGGAAAATTAGTAGCGATCTGAGGTACATGCTATTTTTCAAGGTATTGGTTTTACTCTCAATTCACACTTCATTAAATTAAACAAAATTTATAAATAACTTATATTATGTTTTTTTTATAATAAGGACTATATCGAAGCAATTAATGGAACACATGTTGGCGCACGCAAGAACAATAAGAAAAAGAAAGATTATATCGATAAGTGTGGAGCTGCTGCATAGAATATATTAGCAGCATGTGATTTCAACATGTGTTTTACATTCATGATAACTGGTTGGGAAGGGAGTGCACATCACATCAGAATATTCAAATTTACAACCCAAATACAAATTCTTGATGGCTCCTCAAGGTTAGTGCATCTAATTAATCCATCACTATTATATTCTCCTTGAACAAATCCATTAGTGTTCTAATTATTCGGGAAAGTAATATATTTTTTATTCGGGATATCCAAAACAAGGAGATTTTTTGAATCCATTTCCTTACACGAGATATCTCCTCCTTGACTTTGAGCGTAGTAGTCAAGTGATTAGAGGGAGGAATGAACTCTTCAACAAATAAAACTCTTCATTACACTGTGTCATCAAATGAGCATTTGATGTATAAAAGAAGAAGTGGGTCATACTATGAGATATGCCTACACATTCTATCAAAAAATAGGTGAAGATAGTTGTTACAACGGTTGCGCTCAATAATTTTATAGGGTGGCATCCATCTTGAGATGATATCAATTTTAGGGTCTTAGATGGTGATCTTACTTGCATTTCTGAGGAAGCTAACCAACATCAAGTCTGACCATTGGTGCAACGAGAGGACTACAGAACAAATGAGTATAACATTTTTATAGGGAGAAGGCATTATCGGCGCTATTTTTGGTTGAAAGAGTTGCTCGTAAGAAGCTGTCGGTCATCAGAATCAAAATCCAGTCGCCCGCTTCGGAAGGACGTTTTAATTATTAATTTAATTTTAGAAAAATATGAAATCAAACTGACCCCATATTTTTCATAGTTTAAATGAAAGACATTGTACCTCAAATCTTATATTTATCCCGAAGGATAAACACGAGGCTTGAGGATGAGACTCGATCAAATAAAATAATATATGACATCCGTTTTGTCTACAAAATCTTTGTATTTGCCGACAAGTTCCCCTATTTAATATAAATAATTAAATAGGGTTTATATTAAGCTGGGTGGACATGCTTCCTATGAGGGCAAGTCCTTATAGTTAATTACATCTTAAATGACCGAAGTCACATAAGAAGACTCTCGATAAAAATCAAGAAATATTATCTTCAAGAAGTTTCAAAGGGTAGGACTTTTCAATGAAATCGAACGTAGAGGTGTGAAACTGGATTGGTTCAAATTTGAAACATTTAGTTGTAGAGTCCAAAGGAGGAAGAACTAGGGGATGTCATGGATCTAGAGGAGAACCCCGGTGACTTCCCAAGCTATCCTAATGTTTGACTTCAGTTTTGAGGAGAAATGTTTAAGTGCTTCATCCTGCCAATTTTATTAGTTAGGGCTTACATTCGCGTGAAACGATCACACAAATAGCCTGGAAGATGTGAGGGTTTAAGTCGTGACAAACAACAACCTCAGAATCTTAGGACAAGTTAGATCTTATATTGTATGACAGGGCTATACAAAAGGCCTAAAGATAAGGTGAATATTTACGTTGCATAAACAAGCAACCTCGAAGTCTTATGGCTTTATTGTTTAAGTTTAAGGAAGGGAGATTGGTTTAGCTGGGGAAGACAGGTTTTGTTGTTGAAGATGATCATGCTGCCCACCATGCTAGCTTCAAGCTCCTTGCAGCGACGAGTTTGAGTTTTCTAGTGTGTCAAGTTATGATGTCAAATCAGATGGCTCTATGGTCATAGTTCTTTAAATTTTATGAGGTTATATTAAAGTTGATTAGAGCGACAGTAGTTTGGATCCTACGATTCTCTCGTTCCGACACCACTATTTTATATTGGATTCACTTAGTCCAAATGAATTTACTAAACTCAACTTAATGGACTATGAGAAGCCTCGTTAGCAACCGTAGGTTACCTCCTCCGAGGAATTCTCAATCATCTGATAGAGACGTCTTAATTTAGTTGAAGTTGTAGTTTTGTGTGATGTTTGTGATTAAATTTTGAGTTGTTTTATATTTTGAATGTTATGGGGTTGAATTTTATCTTGGTTGATTTTAATTTTGGTTTTGGTTTTGGTTTTGTGGCTATCTTGATAGTTTTAGTTTTCATGTAGGGTGGTGTCATTGTTTAGCATGCAAATTTGCAGGTATAAAAGTACAGTATGAAAGTACAAGAAAGATGACGCTGAAAATTGTAAAAGCGTACTTGGCGAGTCTTCTCGTTCCACCACCTGAAACTCAAAAGGCATGTTAAGGCAATTTATATGAAACATATGAAGTAAAGTTTTGGTGACCTACTAACCCTAAGTCATATCTTGGTAGGAGTTTAATTAGGGATGATGTTGTCAAACAAAATATATTAATTTTAGTAGATCTCCGAGGTTTCCAACAGATCTAGAGAAAGAAGCAGGTCCGTGCCACTCTCTCGCTGCCTGGTGGAAAATCCTGAGTTCTGTTAAAATTATTATGTTGCTTAATAATTCATCTTGTAAATAACATTAGTGCTCAATGAGCATTGATGTCTCAATTATCCCTAAGAATAGGGCAATTATCATTTATAATTTAATTTTGAAGATTATGTGGGTGGAGATCTTTAAAGAGGCAAATTAGTGTTATTGGAACATTTAACCAAATTTTGGTCCTAATTGAGCTTGTAGAGTTTGAAAGTTGTTTTAATTTTAAATGATTTTCACTTTTCTAATCCTTATTTAAATGAAACTTGATTTAGCCTAAGTCACCAATATGCCCTTAAGACCTATGTGAATGTCTTAATTAGTTTGGAAAAGATTAAGCTTTAGGTGGTCATAATTCATAATTTGAATTTTATTTGAAAACAAAAATAGGGGTATTAAATTGATTAATTATTGACTTCAAAAGTCATACCCTTAAGTCCTGGGTTCATTTTATTTTAATTAACTTCCAAATTTTAATAATTTAGAAATTTATTAGCTTATCTTTTCAATTAAGAAAGTGAGGTTGGTTTCTACCAATTAACCTTTTGTGTTTCAAACATTCTAAATTTTAATAATTTAGAAATTTATTAACTTATCTTTGTCAATTAAGAAAGTGAGGTTGGTTTCTACCAATTAAACTCTTGTGTTTTAGACATCAAATTAAGATCATAGGTTGCCTATTTCCCTCCTTGAATTAAGCCTAAATGTTAATTAAGGTTAAATTTCTAAAATTACACATTTGCCCTTAAGGTTCTAACACTTCAAAATTTGTTAAATTTAATTCAAATAACTTTGAAATTTTTATCCTACCTCATTCATGGGTTAATTAAGACATCAGATGAGAAAATGTGATTTTTCAAAATTTAATTTAATTTATATAATTATTTTCATGCAAAAATAGTATTTTTCAAAGAAAATTCCTAACTTGACCAAGGTAAATGCTAATCTCTTGAAATTCTTACTGGAGGTAGACCTAGACCAGAGACGCCATTGAACCAAATTCCATGATTTTCTGAATTTTATTTGAATTTTAAGAATTATTTTAAGTTCTGGGGTATTTATTAAATATAAAATATTTTAAAAGGGGAAAATTATGTTTTATATTTTTGAAAAATCCTTCAAAGGTCAGAAAACTCAGAGAAGAAAATTTTATATTTTTCTAAATTTTATTTGATTTAATGGAATTATTCTTAGTGAAAACCCATTTTAGCCTTTAAAAATTATTTTTAAGCTTTGAAATTCTGTTTCTTTATTTAGAAAATCAAGAAAAATATTCTAACTATTCCTAAGTTCTTAGGAAGAAATTTAGAACATTTCTATGAATTTTATTATTTTTATGAGTTTTATGGATTTTTAATTATTTAAATATTTAAAATAGGTTAAAAATCAAGTTTTTATTTTAAATCCCATTTTATTTTTAGAAAATATCTCTAATCACAGAGAACTCAAAAAACAAGTTTTAATAAATTTTTGAATTATATTTTGATTTTTAAAAATCATTTAAGTGCCAAAAATGTTAGTTAGGTGCCTCAGCCTGCTGTTTTCCGGCGAATAGGCCTGCCGGCAAGGACAGGGGAGCTGGGTTTGAGGTCAGGTGATGCAGGTGAGCCAGTGAGCTAGGCCATTAAGATGATTCCATGGACTTAAGGAAAGTTTTGGACAAGGCAATATATGCTTTGGCCAAAATCAGAAGGAGATCCCCCAATTTGGGGATCCTTGGTCCATAACTCAATTAGGTTGGATTAGGTGTGTTTGGGTTAGTCTTAGGGGTCCTAGGTTTGGCTTAGGTGGAGCTAATTTGATCACATTTGACCCAAGTTGGTCATATTGGGTCATGGGTCCAATGTGAGTCGAAATGACCAAAACTTGGGTTTGGACTAGTCTAGCCATGTTAATTAGCCCAATTTATTGATAAAAATTTTGTAGATTATTGTAATGAAGATTTTTGGTGAAGGGTTGAAGTGATTTTGAGTTCAATTGGAGAGTATATTTGAAGGATTTTTGAAATTTGGCCAGTTTGGGCATGTTGGGTTAGACATGGGTCTAGGTTGGGCTAGCCTTGGACTAAGTCCAAATTTAAGGGTCTACATGATCAAGGGATATCTTTTGAAGATTTTTCATGAAGGGATAGAGTGAAATTTTTGGGGTTAAAGCCCTCAATTTGGTGAGATTTTGAGACATGGCCAATTTGGGGCTTTTGGACTTAGGTTGAAATCAAATGAAATTGAGATCTCACCAAGGCCAATTGAAGGTCAATTTTGATTTATGGGGATGTTATGAAGGTTTTTAAACAAAAATTGTGGCTAATTGAGTGTACTATGGGGTCAATTTAGTGGAACCAAGTCAAGGAACCAAAACTGGGTTTTTGGTTTAGCTCAAAATTGGGTTCAAATCATGGACCAATTGAGCCTGTATTTAGTATATATTGGTCATATCAAGGGTAAATTTGAGTTTAGAATTGAAATTGGGGTAAATTGAGACCAATTGGATAGACATTTGGGGTAATTTGAGGAAAATATGAGCCTTTAAAGGGGAATTTGGGGGTTTTGGTCAAAGATGGTCAAATTGGCCAAATTAGGTCATGTGATAGTTGAGAAAAATGACATTGAGAATATTTTGGAGGTTTTGGGAATTTTTGGGTTTTTTTGGAATATTTGGAATTTTGGGGTAAAGAGGGGTATTTTGGTAATTTGGCCAATTTTGGTGATTTTGGGTAGTTTGGGTGTTTTCAGAGTGTTTGAAATGATTTTTGAATCAATTTGGGTATTTTGGGTAAAATTGGAAATTTTGGCCAAATTTGGGGTCCCAAGGGCATCTAGGTAATTTGGGGGAGTTTAGGGGCAAAATGCTAGGTTGGGTATCTTGGTAGAGTTGGAGTGCCAACCACCATCAATAAGCCGTGGACCAATAGAAACCCCATTTTGGGTTCTCTATGTAGTGGTCTTAGCCAAACCCTAGCATTGGACTAGTGGATTTAGGGGACCACCTACAGGAGTCTCCCAAAAGTATCAAGAGACCAAAGCCTAGAGGTTTAAATTTAGGATTGTGAGTGACTCTGAGTGCAAGTATGTACCTTAAACCCTAGACCAACACCCGTGGTCAACCCTAAGGTCCAGCAGTCCTAAGGGTAACTCATCTCGAGTTCCCCCATAGTAACCCCACCTACTAAATGCTAGAGGTTAGAACCAATATGTAGAACTTCAATTTGAGTAAAGAGGAGTGTGGAATTTCTAATTGTGAGGGTTCCTTGTCTATTTTTCTCAGAATAATCAATAGAAAAGTCCTATTGCTAGACCTTAGGCTACTAAAGAGGAAAAAACTAGACCTCAACCAAAAGTAATATCAATAGCCATCTAGAATATGTTAAAGTTAAGAAATATTACTGTTGCATTATTGAATGGAACAACTGTAATTATGTAGCATCATCTAGTTATTGGTATTTGATGACTCATATTTTCTCTATGTTTTCTCTGGATGTATTTGTTTTTTCAAAATATTTGCACCACTCTATATTGTACCTTTTTTTTGTGTACCGACATACTTTAATTCTTAATTATAAGACTACTTATATTTCATTTAAAAATCTGGAATGTCGTATCTACTAATATTTTTTAAGTAGAGAAATTATGTATTATTATAACAGGTAATATGAGCTCAAGCTCATCAGACACTTCAAAAGTTGTGCTATGTTATTGTGGCGATAGGTGTGCTTAGTACAAGTCTAAAAGGGAAGACAACTACACAATAAGATTCTATTCTTATTTTTCAAATAAAACTCTTACAAATTACGAATTCTTCCATTGGGTTGATGTCACTAACGAGGACCCTCCAAACCATAATCAGTCGAGGAGAGATGTAGGGATGGAGGAGAGATTGTCCCGTAGACTTTATCATCGGGATTTCAAGACAAACATCATTCTAGGCTTACGAATTACCGTTGTTGTCCTCATTGTTGCGGTTATTTGCTTCAAATAGCTTTTTCTTCTTATGTATTAGAGAATTTTGGACTAGATTGCCAGTTTTCTTTGTAGTACGACCTCTTTCTATAATTTTGTTCTAAATATTTAAAAAAACTACACTTATTTCAATTTTTTACATATATAAGGAAAAAACAACCTTTCTCATCAGAAACAGCAGTAACACAACAGATCTCCCAAATAGACCACTGCTTCTTTATCAGCAACACCAACTTTCTGTCGGTTGTTGAAAAGCTACATCTTCAAGAAGGAGCTTTACAACAGCTTCTTTGAAAAGCAACAACTACCCCAAACACACTCTTAGTCAATCTGGCGGATCTAGGTTTATCATATTATGAGATGATTAAATTTTAAAAATTGTTTGATATGCCAGTAGTTAAATCCTCACAAAGCCTTACAAATTATCTGTAATTTCAACCAGAATACTTATAAAATTAAAATTAAAAAATGATGATGAATATTTTAAGATTGCTTATGTTTTAATTTATTTTTTAGTAATTTTTTTTGAAGCAATCATTAATTTGTAATGATGCTTATATATTTACTTCTTGATCAAGAGTTGACTGTAGTAATTAATAACTATTTAGTAAAACTAATTTCATCTTAAATTCAAATGATATTTTTTCCAAGTTAAATTCAAATGGTATAATCAAGAGTATGAGCATTGTGAATATCAATGCAAGGCACTATGAGGAGACTTCAATGATTAAAGGAGGAGTTTGTGTTGTGTAAGACTATAGAGGAGGAAAGAAGGCGTAAGAGGATATAGATGAAGATGAATGAGGTGTGTGGACAACACACGAGACTTTAAAGAAATAGGGTCGACAAAAGAAAGTGACAAGAACATTATGAGAGATTTTTTTTTTGCATAGTTTATAAATCTATACAAATTCATGAAATCATGTAAATTTATGATTTATGGCCCCACAAGGTTCAACAACATGTTTTTGTTGTTTGACATCATTTTCATTAAATCCTACATATATCCTGCCCAAATATGACTACCAATCATCACCTTACCTTCAACCCCATAGATCTAGATTGTAAACTCAAGTTTTGTGATTTCTAGGATTGCCTCCTATACAATTCCTTAGACTTTGAATTTGATTATGAAAAGAACAAGAGAGCTTATAAGTTAAATTTCAAGTAAAATTTGGCATGACACATAATTTATGAAATTAAGAATTTAACAAATGATACAACTAAAATAGGCCTCATGTTATCAAGGGTTTTAAGAATGTTAGGAAAAAAAATAAAATAATAAATAAAACAGCATGCTAAGGTGTAAGCTATATACTTGTTAGATCCTACCTAAGAGTAAGTGCATTAGATTTGATATATTGGTGTCAACTATAATGTGAAACCCTCAATTAACCTATTTAAAGAGAAGAAAATTCACCTTAATATATCAAACTCAAATTTGATCAATTTTATTTATTAGATTTTTTAAACTAAATGCAATTAAATATTAAATAATTAATCATATAATATATTTATATCAAAATAAATTTTGGTGATTAAACTACTAGTAGTTATCATATGAGTTGTCGCAGACTTATCAGAAATAGTTTCATACTTTGACGGTTGATCTATGACAACCCATCAATATAGACTAAGCAATCCAATAACAAACTTTCGGTTAGAAGGAGCTTGTTGTTGACCATAGCTAAGAAAAGTGAAATAGAATGATTAGTTAAATAATATTTTATTCATCAATTTGGCTAAATTTAAAATTCATGTTGATTTTATATAAATTAAAATTTATTTAAATGAAAAGACTTGGAATGCAATTTTTGTGTAGAGTTGATTATCTAGATCTTTAATTCATATATATCAAACAATCAATAAAAATAAGAGAAACTTACATACATGCAACACAACTCTTAGTTATTTATGTATATCCAACACCCAAAGTTTGATACTTACACTTATAACATCTTAGCATCATAAACTTATGCATGAGGAGATGCATTTCACATTTAAAAAGATAGTGATGGTGATACTTTTGATATGATGCTAATGATTAGAGTCGCAGGCTTGTAAATATGAATGTTTAGGTGTAAGATAGGTAAATCCATGAGAATAGTGTAATGCATGTAAATTCTCTCAATAATAATGGTTAATAGGAAAACTTGGAATTTTATTATTGCCTCCATTGTGGCATGCACAAATCAACTATACCAATTTAATAGTTTTTTTTTTTATGGGACAAAGAACAAATGCTTAGAAACACGTTTCTCTCTACTAAAGGCTATAGAGATTGACTTAATTTTTAATCTTACACTCGACTAAAATAGAGATTTGGGAAAAAATTTTTGACTCGTGTGAAACCTACACTAATATGTGAACTATACATCTCTTCTTCGAAATTCATGCTACAGTAAAATGATCTTCGAATAAGGACTTTTTTATTATCTGGATGATCAAAAAGTAAAAAAAAAAAAAAAAGGTTCCATCATATTTAAACCCAGACAATAATCATCAGATATACGATCATGTTATTGAAATTGATGTTGAAAAGACTAAAATTAAATGATTAGTTTTATACCAAAATCCCAAAATGGTTTGATTTAAGTCTAATGCATCAAAATCTTATCTAAAGTTCCAACCACTTTTAACACAATCTAATGGTATGGGAACTAGAAAAATCATCATCATCATCATTTCATCCAATAACATTCTACATAGATCATATAAACATGAATCTTAACCTCTTCAAACAAATGACTAAAATAAATGAAGATTTCCATACATACCACTTATGTCATACATATTTACCAATCAAATACCTAAACTTCAATTCTTACATATATTTCAAACATATCACAAAATAATAATAAATCAAAAAAATCTTATTGGCCATTGCATTGAGATGCTCAAAGGCTCATCTCTGTCCTAAATCCACGGACTTGTACCCCTGCTATCACGCACCGTGTCAAATAGCAGCGTTCGACGGTATCCGAAGCAACTAAACTCCACGACCACGAAATGAACGGCCCTGATTCATGCACACGATTAAAAGGAAAAAGAAATTAAAACTGCATGAAGCTTTCAGTAGCCTTTTCACCTGCTCACTAAAAGATCTCAACTTATATATACACACGCACAGAGGAGAGGTTCGTTCGCTGGGTATTTTCCAACAAGAGAAAAATGGCAGGGGAGCTTGTTAAGAGAGGAAGGAGTCAAAGGCTTTCTGGCCGTCCGATTCCCAAGAGAGGGCAAGTGAAGGTGATGATTGCCGTTGGATTGATGCACACCTGTGCCGCTCTCTTCTATCGGGCCGGCCCGCCCGTCACTTTTCGTGCCACCCAGTTGTGGAGGAGGCTGCAGAATCAACGGCTGTGATCGTCTGTGCGGCTCCAAATCATCATGGGATGGGTCTCTCCACAAAGCAGGATTATGTTATTTCCTTCTCTTTTTCACGTTGCAGATTAGTGCGGATGATCCCACAAGTTCTAGTTAATTGAAGAGGAATGGCTGAAAATAAAAATAAAAAATAAAAAATGAAAAAAAGTCATAAACTTTGTCCCATATCGTTTGGGAAAATAAAACATCATAATGATAAAGTTAGGATTTTTGTCATGGAGCTTTTTGATGTGAAAGATATCGATGCATAAATGGAGAGCCTTTTTCTTTCTAAGCTTTGAATAAATAGAGTTTCGGCTGGCAGTTTGATGCTATGAAATATAATAATGTTTCAAAAAAACAATTGATTTTCAAGAATTTGATACTTTTCATTTCATTGGTTGTTTATTGATATTGTTGTCATAAAATGTTATTGTTTTAAGGGGGTGAAATGCAATCTATTCAACAAATTAACTGTTGGATGTTTATGAACCCAAAATAGTTAGAGTTTATTTGTGAAATGTGAACNGAATCATCATGGGATGGGTCTCTCCACAAAGCAGGATTATGTTATTTCCTTCTCTTTTTCATGTTGCAGATTAGTTCGGATGATCCCACAAGTTCTAGTTAATTGAAGCGGAATGGCTGAAAAATAAAAAAAATAAAAAATGAAAAAAAGTCATAAACTTTGTCCCATATCGTTTGGGAAATTAAGACATCATGATGATAAAGTTAGGATTTTTGTCATGCAGTATTTTGATGTGAAAGATTACAATGCATAAATGGAGAGCCTTTTTCTTTTCTAAGCTTTGAATAAATAGAGTTTCTGTTGGCAGTTTGATGCTATGAAATATAATAATGTTTCACAAAAACAAAATTTTCATAATTGATTTCCAGGAATTTGATGCTTTTCAATTTCATTGGCTGTTTATTGATATTATTGTCATTAAATGTTATTGTTTTAAGGGGGTGAAATGCGATCTAAATTAACTGTTGGATGTTTATGAGCCCACAATAGTTGAGTTTATTTGTGAAATGTGAACTGATGAGGCTTTATTTGAGCAAGTTCATTAACTATCGGGCGGAATGTCAGCTAATGATTTCAAGTTAGGTAACAAATTGGAAGGACCTTATTCGTGTCATATCACAAATGAATATAAAATTTATCATATCTTTGAGTTCTCTGTAATTTTAAGTTTAGGAACCCTCATATAAAGTATGGAGTTCGATTAGTAATTTTTTTATTGTGAGATTTTGTTTATTTTTGCCATTGTCTTAAGATATTTTATTACTTACATCACGATGATTCCTTTAATTGTAAATTATTTATTCAATATTTAAGGGCAGTAGTGCCTTAAAATTGAGTGATTTCATTGATTTCTCTTAGTCTGAATGCTTGATTTGATTATAAGCATATAAGATTTAAAGTTCTCTTGACCTTTCAATTATTATTCCAAATTTTCTAATCACGCTTTAAATGCATGATTTGGGCTCAGATCAAATCATTTTTGAGGTCATTGTGTTTATCTTATTGAAATATTTAATTTAATTATAATCTGACTAAAAGTGAAGCTTAGGTTATTTAAAACTCAAATGTGTAAGTCTTCTTTCTAATGATTATATTGAGATCTACACATAATTGGATTGATTATTTTGGCCACGTATCATTTTCCCCCCATTTAGTTAACTCCAACCTTGGTATTATTCAAAATAAATTATAAATTCAAAATTTGATTTTCTTCTAAATGGAGAAATATAAGCTACGCAAAGCTAATCACGATATATATATATATATATATATATATATATATANTATATATATATATATATATATATATATATTATAACAACATTTTCGATGCAAATGTGAATCTCCTTTCAATATTATGAATAAATCAAGTCTCATAAATCATAATTTTAACTATTATTGAACTTACTAAAATTTGACTAAATTATAATTTTCCCAGTCATTTTAGCTTGAGAGCTTTATTTTATCTTGAATTCAAGGCATAACGCTTACTGAGTGTATCATGTTGACCTCACTTTTTGTTGATGTCTAGTCTTTCTTCCTAAAAGCATAGGATCTAGTCATAGGGCATTCCTATGGATTATCCTAGAGGACTAGTACTGGAACCTTATCCCTAGAAATTATAAACACCTATTTACTCTTCTTAGAGTTCCATATGTTTGGTTATAACCTCTAGCACTTAGTAGGATGGAGCCAAGCATGGGGGAGCTCAAGAGGAGTCCTCATAAGACTGTCTGGAGTTAGGGTTAACCCTGGGTCGTGTGGTATTGGTCAGTCTTGCACATACACTTGAACCCCTCACTTTGACTCACAACCAAAAACCCCATACCAAGCATGTTTAGCCTGATTTCCTTACTCTTTTGGAGACTCATTTGGATGATTCCCCAAATCCTTAGCCTTTGCTAAGATGGCTAGAACAACACATGGAGGATCCAAAATAAGGTTTCCTTGATCTCAAGGCAACGTGAGGGTAATTTTATGATTAAATTCCTCATTAGATCCCAATTTTACCTAAATCCCCAATTGTGGCCTTTTAGCCCCAAATCCTCAAATTCTATTAAAAAATCATCCAAAACCATTTTAAATCACTCAAATTGCCCAAAACATTTCAAAATTTCCAAAATTCCCAAAATATCCTTAACTTCACCAAAATTATCAGAATGCCCCTCATGACCCAAAAATTTCCAAGACATTCCAAATCATTCCAAACATCCCCAAAACAATTCCTTGCCATCCATTAGGTCAAGTTTAACTAAATTGCCAATTTTGACAAAAATCCCAAATTTACCCTTAAATACCTAAAGTCTCCAAATCACCCCCAATTTTCATTACATTGATTTCAGACTTCCCCAATTTCAAATCCAACTCAAATTTCAACATGTCCCAATCCAATTGAATCCAAATGCTAGCTCAATCGACCCAATTTCAAGTCCAAATCTCAAGCTTAATTCAAATGCCCCAAATTGACCTTAAGTCAAAATTCCATCAAATTGAACTCCCCAGCTTATTCAAATCCACCAAATCCACTTCTTAAACTTTTCATAACATCCCCCTAGAACAAATTGAGTCATCAATTGGCCTAGAACCAAACCTAAATCTAGCCCAAATTCAACCCAAACCTAAACCTAGCCCAAATTCAACCCAAACCAAAACCTCCAATTTTTCCCAAAAATCTAAGTCTCACTAAATCGAACCTCATAACCTTTTAATTTCCACCCAATTGACTTCCAAATGTCTCATGACAATCTTCTACATCAAATTGGCCAATAACTTGGCCTAAATCCATGCTATAGCTAAGGCTAAACCCAAGTCCAAGCCTAAGTCATGTCTTGAACCCAAGCCCTAAACCCACCTTGAGCCACTTTGTCTAGGCCAACCCTTGTCACCAGAGCTGCCATTTGGACCCTAAGAACCAACCTAGATCAACCTAGCCCACCCTAATGGTTCAATGGACCAAGGGTCCCTTGAATTGGGGGATTTATTCCTAAAATTGGCTAAACCAAGGGGATTCTTCTCACCAGCCTTCCCAAGCCCCCAAACCATCACAATTAAGCTTCCCTCTGGCTCCCCTGACCCTACTAGCCATCTCCTCTGGCCTGGACGACCGACTTAGTGGCCAGAAAACCCAAAATCGAGAAGTTCTCCCCATGAACCAAACCTAATTTGCAACCATCCAATGTGTTTTATTCAAATTGGCCAATTGCGTTGTTTATCCTTCCACATAAGCGTCCTCTCTACCCCCTGGCTTGCCCTGGTGGAAGCCATGACTCCCTTTATAAATAAGACCCCTCTCACGATCAAATAGAGAGATCATCTAATACCTTGGGGAGACTCTACCAAATATTTCCAAAGCCTCTCCAAGTCTCTTTGTGTTCAATCCCAATATCTTCAGCCAGGCAATAAACCTGTTTATGCTAGTAATTTAACACTATGACACCATGTATCCATCACGCTTATTCATGGCATCATTCGACATGTTAATATATTAATCAATATTAAAAAAGGGAAAAAAGAGAAGCATTCCACTGCATTTCTTAGCTATGTTAATTTTATGCAAAATGCACTTTCCTCATCATCCTTCATAATAAAATTACTTTGTTTTGGTGAGCCCTCATAAAATTTGCATACAGGTCTAGGTAAGGATGTTAGCACCTCAGTGGTGGGACTTATTTAGATCTAAGATTTGACACGTGATTTTAATATAATAATGAGCGCTATTTATAGGGTAACTTATAGAATAACTAGGATTATTAGATTACAACTAGATCATAAGAAATCTTTCTAAGAATGTAAATAATCAAGGTTGTGGTAACTGATACACCTAAAATATATAGTGTTTTATACACATTTTTATACCTATTTTTGAAATATTGCGCTTTAATTAAAAAAATATTTGTGTGTTTTTCTTTCAGGTACAATCAAATAGACAAAAGATGCTAAAAGAAGTGAAAAAGGGTCAAATTTAGAGCAAAAATAAAGAAAGGTGCAAAAAAGAACTAGGGCGCCTAAGCGCTCAGGTCTGACGCCTAAGGGCCAGAGGCTCGTGCCTAAGCGTCAGGTATCCCGCGCTTAAGCGCCAAAAAAAGTTATTTGATTATTTATTGAATTTAGACAAATTTTTTAAAAGGTGTTTTAAGCAACCCTTGGTAAAAATGTGGGAAATATCCCATGGACACGAAAATTCATTCAATTGGCTTTTGAGAAGACAACTTCTAGAAGATTCATTGAATGAAGACACATTTCGAAGGGACATCAAGACACCTTTTGGATTTTATTAAAAAAGACTTGGATCATCAAGATAAGAGGCCAGCCACCCATTAGATTTTACAGTCATTATGCATCCAATCGCCGCCGTCGCCGCCGACCACTTTCTTTTTATTTTGAGAGTTAATTTGAATTGAGATTGAAGGAAGAGAATTCAAAGGAACTTTAAGACATTTTGTGGAGAGGACTTGAGATAAGTGCTTATATTTGTGACTACATTTGGTTTTAATCTAGATTTCTTGTTTGTGTGCATGATTTCTACTTTTAAACTCATGTGTGATTGTGTTTTCTCCATGGATTATGAGTAGTTTTCTTTATCTTTTTCCTTAAAATGATAAGTGATTAAGTGTATAAAGAAACTTGTGTGATGTATTAGAATTCAATATTGAAAGAAGCTGTGATGATTTGAAACTTTACACTTCATTTACTTCTTGATTTGGCCAATTAAGATGTTAATACATGTTGTGAGAACATGTAAGATCTGAGATGGTATTGTCTCAGTCAACAAAAGGATAAAATCACATATTAATTTCATGAATGAGAATGTATTTCAAGGGGTTGAGTGCAAATAAATAGGAAAATAAACTTTTCAAGGATGTAGAATTAGAGGACTTTCGAGTGAAAGGCTAAAGCCCCCATTTTGATTTATAGTTTTAGGTTTTGATACGAGATGTTAGCCCTTAGGTGGAGGTAGAAGAGGGAACTCTAGAGTGAGAGCTAGTATCTTCCCTACTAACCGGTCTTCAAGACTATTCAAACTATAGATTAGCTAATGTTCTTTCTATCATCTCTAATAAGGGTAAATAATATTATTGCTCCTATTTGGTACAACACATTTAACATACTTCCACAACATAATTTTTATACTTATTAATGATTCATAATAAGGAAAAAAATATTTTGCTTATATAGCCTTCATCTTGCAAGTAGTTAGTTAAGTTACTGAATTGCTTACTTTATTTTCAAATACAAAAATTACAAAAAGAATCAAATTTTCATTCCTATTATAGTCTCTTAAGTTTAAGTAAGAATATTTTGCATAGTAGATTTTTGTGATCTAAACTTTCTAGTTTATTTTAAAGTGCATATTGCAGTATTCCTTGTTGGTTCGATATTCAAGGCTTAATTAAAAAGTCCTATATTACTTGATAACGATATGTATATTTGAGTAGTATCCCATATTTAAATATTATAATTTTATTCTTATTTATTTCAAAGTGGAAAACTTACATAGTTTTTGTTTTGGATCAAGTTTTTAACTTTGTTGCAAATTAAGAATAACTATTAAAGAAATTAAACATATAATCACATACATCGCATTTTACACTATCTAAAAAGTCAGGAGCAGTAACCTATATATTTAGTCCATATGTGACGTTAACCACTTTGTTCATAAAATGTTTATTGTCTTTATCATAAAAATTTATATATGTATTTTTTAAAATATATTTTAGAGAATACTGCTAGATTATGATGTTAAAACAGATTAATTGGATCCTTATAATGGGCTCTATATAATGACTCCATCAAAATCATATGAGTATAATTGTAGCCACACCAACTCTCACACACTTAGATATCATGATCTGCATAGTTGTAGAGGTTATTTATTAAAGTAGAGGATAAAATTATAGCTTTTATATTTATGACCATTATTATATGTTTTTTTTTGTGCATATGCATAAATTTTATGTGATAATTTTCTTTTCTTTAGTTTGAGACTTACACATTAGATTATGGATATATTTAATTTTTTACAATGAGTTATGTTCATAGTAGAGGGTGACAAACAAGGAAATGTAATGATGGAAACCTTGGTTTAATGTATTATAAGAGCCTCAATATTATGAGTAGATAATTTTGCATCATATCATGAGTCTAGTAATTATACTTACTTCCTTTCCTGCTTGCATGAATGATTTATCACTTGGGTGATTGTCTAGAATATTTTCAAGCATAAGTGATAATCTTGATTCAAACAAGATCATATGTCCATGTTGGATAACATTCAACCCTTACAATCAAGTTATCTTTCTTTTCTTCATTTTATAAGCATCTTCATACAAATTCAGAAGAATAGGTCCCTTTAATTACCCTTTTTATCAGCTAGAATTATATGAAATGGAGTATGATAAGCCATGATAATGGATCAATGATATTTGGACTAGGCTATGTCAAAGAATCATAAAAATTACTTACCAATCATTTGATACCCCATTTTTTAGCCCTTTTTATTTCTTTGATATATTTTATTAATATCAACTTGTAGACCATTTTTTATTGAGAGTGAACTACCCATTATGTTTTAACAATCTACTTATTGTTGAGTGGCCTAGTTTATCCTACAAATTAGACTGATAACACCTATCCTTGATAATCCTATAAGAGATTCTAAAGAGAATCCAACTTTATTTAATTAAAAGTTTTTTTATGGTATCCCTTGAAATATAATTAAACAAAGAAACACATTTTCTTGGTAGTGTGCATGTACCTAAAATAAAAATAAATCTAGATTTTTTGGTTGTAGGTTGGAGGTTGCTCATAAGTTACCTTTAAAATATTGATTGAGTGAGCCGATTCCTTTTTTGGCATTCACATCTTACATTTCCTACAAAGACCTTCCTATGAAAAACTTTTCATGTTTTTTTTCATTTTGTCTATATTTTTTCTTTATTTTTCTACATCTCAAACTATGGTTTATTGTCATCTTCAGTCTTATTACAAGATGATAAGATGAATTTAACGAGGAAGTTGTTCAAGAGAGAAAATATAGAAGGAGCATGTTAATGCAATTATAAATAAGCAAGCAAGAGTCCTCTTTAGTTATTTAAATTGTCTATTGATGCTGACTCGATCAATTTTTTCAATTAAAGTTGGTTTGGGTTATTTTATGTTTATAGTGTTCCAATCAAACATCAAATGAAGCCAATTTTCATCTAGAAGTTTCTCATACTAAACTCAAATAAAATCTTAAAGCAATTCTTAAAATATCATGGTTGGACCAGCTAGAGTACCTAAATCTAATTGAGCATGAGATAAAATTGATTATTCATAACAAGGATATTTTGATCAAAGCCCAAACAAAATGTCTTGCAAGTAAACTATCACGTGCTTGTCACTTGAAAAAATTTTAATAGAAGTTCATTCTAAAATATTGAACCTAATTAGTTTAAATTAGAACAATGTAGTCTAAGTGAAGTTCAAGCCCAAATATTGATAAATTATGCCCGTTATATTCATGGATACGAAGATATAAATCTTATGAAATGAGCTTGATTACATAAGTGGATATTTTGGTTAGATATATTAAAATATCCTTATAAGCTTTGGGTTGTGACAGGTAATTGAAATTAGTCTAACTGTTGGCTAAATTAACATATCCAACCCAAACCTAGAGAATTTAAGAATTATAATATATTGATAAATGTTTGGACACATGAAAGGAATGTTATCATTATAGATTGTGTCCATTGTGGCTCAATTGTGGCTAAACATGGATAATGTTTGCCTCAAAATGTAATACAACAAACCTATTGAATGATGATAATTTGAATGTCAACTTTTTTATCTCAACAAAGATAAAACCACATTACACTTTACCTTGTTTGCTTTTCTAAGTTGATGAGGCAAAAACGTATGGGTGGTATCAGGAGAACTATGCTTTATTAACAATTGATTTCTTATGGTTTTTGCCTTTTCCTTGGAATAAAAAAAAACTAGTGACTTTGTTGACCATCGTGAACTTGTATTAGCACTACTCACTCCTACAACCTTGGCTATTTATGGTGGGGGTGAAGTGCCTCTAACAAAAAAAAAACTTGAGAAAATATCAAATTTTGAGAAATTTCGAAAATAAGAGGTCTGTTACACATTTCAATAATTCAAAAGTTTAACAAGATTAAAAAAATTAAAAAAATTGACTCACCCTTCCTAGAGAAGAGTTGCTCCTTTTGAAAAGTCTTGCTAGCATTAAAATAATAAGCTACTCAACTTTTTGATGTTTTGCTAAAAATACTCGTCATATAGATCAATGACACAACATATTGTTAAAAAAGAAAAAAAATAATAAATTAAACATGTTCCATTCCAAAAGGACCTACGATTAATGGTCCGTTTTTGGCAGCTTATTTGGTGTGGTGGCGTTTTGAAAACGCACCTAGCCTGTTTGGGTAAACTGCGTTTTGGCAGCTTATGCGTTTTCAAAACACTAAAAATAGCGTTTCACACCACATGTGGTGACAGCTTTCTGGTAACAATCAGACTTTTCCAAAAAAATAAAAAATTGTAATAACCACCGCACCTAACTTATCATCAGATTATTTTTAATCAACTTATCAACAAATTATTCAATAAGCTGCAGCCACCCCAAACAAACCCTAAGTTTATCCCCTTAATAGTAGCAAAAATGATTATTATACGATTTAATCTAAGATTGGTGTAACTATATCAAATGAAGTTGTTCTTATGACTTCATAAACTCAATTTATTTCATCTATTTGAAGAGTTTTTTGAAGCATAAGAAATTTCATTGTTGATTAAGAAAATAATTAAAATTCTTAGATCTACGATAACATGTCAAGCTAAAATTTTATATAGTTTAATAAGTTAAAATTGTAAGCTAGATATATTAATTTTAATTGATATATTATATTTATTTTTATATAGTTTTTTT
>JXCR01134607.1:68107-81998 GCA_002079205.1 Phalaenopsis hybrid cultivar
TAAAATAGTAAGCTACTCAACTTTTTGATGTTTTGCTAAAAATACTCATCATATAGATCAATGACACAACATATTGTTAAAAAAGAAAAAAATAATAAATTAAACATGTTCCATTCCACAAGGACCTACGATTAATGGTCGGTTTTTGGCAGCTTATTTGGTGCGGTGACATTTTGAAAACGCACCTGACCTGTTTGAGTAAATTAATTTTTGACAGTTTATGCGTTTTGAAAATGCTAAAAATAGTATTTTCACACCACACGTGATGGAAGCTTCTAGCAACAGTCTGACTTTTCCAAAAAAATAAAAAATTATAATAGCCACCGTACCTAACTTATCAGCAGATTATTTTTAATCAGCTTATTAACAAATTATTCAATAAGCTGCAGCTGCCCCAAACAAACCCTAAGCTTATCCCCTTAATAGTAGCAAAAATGATTATTATACCATTTAATCTAAGATTGGTGTAACTATATCAAATGAAGTTGTTCTTATGACTTCAAAAACTCAATTTATTTCATCTATTTGAAGAGTTTTTTGAAGCATAAGAAATTTCATAGTTGATTAAGAAAATAATTAAAATTCTTAGATCTACGATAACATGTCAAGCTAAAATTTTATATTGTTTAATAAGTTAAAATTGTAAGCTAGATATATTAATTTTAATTGATATATTATATTTATTTTTATATAGTTTTTTTTTAAATATGATGCAATATTCAAATAAAAATTTTTGTTATAATATTCTCATTTAATATTTTGTCAAAATATTTTTTAAATTTATTAAATATATTTTACAACTGATTAATTAATTAATCAATTTATAATATATATATATATATATTGAAAAGAAATTTTATTATTTTGTCCAAGATTTTTAATCTGATTCTATATTTTTAAAGTATTTCAATGTCCGAGCTCTCTTTCTCCAACCAGCAGATGTTCCCGCTACTTCGTCTTAGGGAGTGTTTGTTTTGACTGTGGCTATAGAAAAGCTTGTTTGAAAAGTTGTTGTTCAGAAGTTGGTGTTTTAAAAATACTTGGTTTGTTTGAAAAACACAATTTTGAAAGTGTTGTCTGTTAACATAATGACTATAATGCCCTCAGTATGTAAATACTATTTAGATTAAACTGTTTGAAAAATACTGTTCTAAAATTGCTATCTGTGGAATAAATCCAATGACAATTTGTCAAATTATTTTCATTCACAATAGCATAAGATAAATTAAGGTGAACATTAACTAAATCATAAAAAAATCATCAAATTATGCTAAATTTCATAATGATAAGAGATTGTGATAGATCAAATGGTCTCAGTTGGATGGTTGCATAATTAAAGTATAAAATTCATAATTTATATAATATAAAACAAAAGGAAAATTTTTCTTAGAAAATAAAACCTAATGGTTTATAGTTTGTTTCCAAAATACATAAACATCATCAAAATAGATATAACGACAACAACAATAAAATCAATGATATAGTTACAAAAGGAAAGTCTTCACAAAAAACTTCAAATCTTTGACAACATTTTTAATTGTATCATCAAATACATATATCTTTTTGTCAGCTTGCTTCTCTATTTTATCCCACATTACATCAGCCCATTGNTTCCCGCTACTTCGCTTAGGGAGTGTTTGTTTCGACTATGGCTATAGAAAAGCTGGTTTGAAAAGCTGTTGTTAAAAATCTGTTGTTCAGAAGTTGGTGTTTTAAAAATAGTTGATCTGTTTGCAAACACAATTTTGAAAGTGTTGTCTGTTGACATAATGACTATAATGCCCTCAGTATATAAATACTATTAAACTGTTTGAAAAAAACTATTCTAAAATTGCTATTTGTGTATTTTCATTCACAATAGCATAAGGTAAATTAAGGTGAACATTAACTAAATCATAAAAAAATCATCAAATTATGCCAAAATTCATAATGATAAGATATTGTGATAGATCAAATGGTCTCAGTTGGAGGGTTGCATAATTAAAGTATAAAATTCATAATTTATATAATATAAAACAAAAGGAAAATTTTGCTTAGAAAATAAAACCTAACGGTTTATAGTTTGTTTCCAAAATACATAAACATAATCAAAATAGATACAACGACAACAACAACAAAATCAATGATATAGTTACAAAAGGAAAGTCTTCACAAGAAACTTCAACTCTTTCACAACATTTTTAACTGTATCATCAAATACATATATCTTTTTGTCAGCTTGCTTCTCTATTTTATCCCACATTACATCAGCCCATTGGAAAAATTTGCAATATTTGTTCATTAAATTTTTTGGACATCTGTAAAATTTTTGTCCTACATTGTCACCTCTTTGATTGTGAAAACAACGCACAATAGATTGCAATAATAAAAAACAAGTCGATGATGGATCCCCCTAAAGGTTGTTGAATTGCATGAGCTCGTGTTCGATACTGTAATCCTGTACATAGTAACAATAAGGGAAATTCACATACCTAGCACAAAATTCCTATGTATTGAATAGCCACCAAAGTACAAACATTGTCATTCCCATTAAATAGTGACATTAAAAATGCCACTTACTGTTAATAAGGATAACCCATACCAACCAATTAGAGCAGTAGGTACAACAATTAGAGTTGCTACCATCCAATGCAGAAGTGTTAATACTTATTCCACAAAAAAATTTGGTCAATGCTTTCCCTCCATGAGTAGTAAAAAATGCAATACATTGACAATAAGTAAAATAAAGGGGTTTAGACAAAAGAACACAATATATTTCCTACATAAAGAACACTAGAACATCTAATTAAACTAGAAATACCACTTCAGATATGTGAAAGAAAGAAGTTATATAATTGTATTGTCAAACTTGTAAATTACAAGATAATTATGTGATATGTATGTAATTGATCAATATTCTTAACTACAAACTACAAATTCTCTTATTTTTGGCTACAAATAAGTACTCTCTTAACTAAAAAATTTAAAAAGGCTGGCATGATAAACCAAGAGAGAAAATTCCTAATAATTAAAATTCAAATTCAAAATAAAACTCTAACAATAAGTGATATCATGTTTTAAGTAGATCCTAGCTAGATCAAAGCAAGTTGATAAAAAAAAATTCAAATACAATGAACCATTTGAAACCAAACGGAAGAATGAAACATTGCTTCAAATACTTACCACATAAATCTTAATGCTTACAACTTCATTGCAACAAATATCAAGTGATATAAGCTTCGATGAAACAAATATCAACCNGGTCGATGATGGATTCCCCTAACGGTTGTTGAATTGCATGAGCTCGTGTTCAATACTGTAATCATGTACATAGTAATAATATGGGAAATTCACATACCTAGCACATAATTCCTATGTATTGAATAGCCAATAAAGTACAAACATTGTCATTCCCATTAAATAGTGACATTAAAAATGCCACTTATTGTTAATAAGGATAACCCATACCAACAAATTAGAGCTGTAGGTTACAACAATTAGAGTTGCTACCATCCAATGCAGAAGTGTTAATACTTATTCCACAAAAATTTTGGTCAATGCATTCCCTTCATGAGTAGTAAACAATGCAATACATTGACAATAAGTAAAATAAAGGGGTTTAGACAAAAGAACACAATATATTTCCTACTTAAAGATCACTGGAACATCTAATTAAGCTAGAAATACCACTTCAGATATTTGAAAGAAAGAAGTTATATAATTGTATTGTCAAACTTGTAAATTACAATATAATTATGTGATATGTATGTAATTGATCAATATTCTTAACTACAAACTACAAATTCTCTTATTTTTGGCTACAAATAAGTGCTCTCTTAACTGAGAAATTTAAAAAGGCTGGCATGATAAAACCAAGAGAGAAAATTCCTAATAATTAAAATTCAAATACAAAATAAAACTCTAACAATAAGTGATATCATGTTTTAAGTAGATCCTAGCTAGATCAAATCAAGTTGATAAAAAATAAAATTCAAATACAATGAACCATTTGAAACCAAACGGAAGAATGAAACATTGCTTCAAATATTTACCACACAAATCTTAATGCTTACAACTTCATTGCAACAAATATCAAGTGATATAAGCTTCGATGAAACAAATATCAACCCATCAAGGTATTTGAATACATACCTCTTCAATGATACCAAACAAATCTACCTTAACAAATTTCCATACACACAAAATTAATAAAAGCAATGAGAGTACAATAATAATAGTTCCACCAAAATAGATTATTAAATGAGATTACAATAAGAGCAATTGTTCCGCCACAAAAAAATAATGTCATAAATAGATATTAAACAAAAATGTTTGGCGAACTTCACACAAAACACAAATAGAAAATAGTAATGAAAAGTTGCAATGTTCGTAGAAGAAGCGTAGGTAATGAACCCTCCTCTCAGGTGCCATGGATGTGAAAACATCCCTCTTCGCCGTATCTTCAATTAGTTTCAATGGGTACAAATACAATGGAATATCTTTAAATACTTATAGTATCTATTCATGTATTTTTATTACATTAGGAATAGATGAAGATTTTTGTGCAATGGTGGCCTTAGAAGATAAGTTCGTGCATGCTGTAACTAGCTCAAATACTTGGCTTCTTAGGTACACAAGACTAATTTTTTCAATACGACTTGCCCTTGCTTTCAAAGAAAGTGGTGTCCTTGCATTGCTAGATTCAATAATATCATTTTTGCCATGCGGTGATCTCTCAATAGGATCAATTAGGCTATTTCTAGGCTCTTCTAAACCCTGAAAAGTCCAATAATGTTCACCGGTCACAACAACCCCCACCAAACATATCATCTAGCTTCTCCTCTAGCTCTTGTCCAATTTCACCAAAATTAAATTTTTTGTAACTTGGTACAGTCTATCATTCATATAATTAGAAAAAAATAAGTTACGTATAACAATTATGCATTTCAGGAAAATTTAAATATGTCATTAAATAGATTTAGCCTCTAATTTCTCCTTCAATCAATCTACTCATGCACCTACGATGTTTTCAATAGGATCCCAACCAAGGCCACTGGATCCTCTTTTGTGCTCTTTCCAGATCTTTCGATCCTTTTTTAATTGGTCCAATTTATTTTTTAATTGAGTTTGATCATACACGTTTTCTGCATTCTCTTGAAAATTATTATTTGTAATCTAACACGAACCTTCTTTGTTCAAATGCGTTGCTGACATATTTCTTAATTCAATTTCTTTCATAAATATATTACAAAAAAATTATTGTTTCTTTGTCCTAGATAGCAAATGATATTCATCACTTGTGTCGCCCTTTTGCTGAAATGAGTTTAAAACCTTAAGCAAAGAGCATATAGCGAAAAAAAAAATAAACATTACACCATTTCAATCTAATAAGATCGACATTTTTTAGGAACCATTGGGGACGATGAAAGAAGAGAAATCGAACTCAGCTATTAGTAGTAAGTGAACAAGTTACAAATGACCTATTTGATTATATGAGAGGCAGCTAAAGCCAAATGATGCCTTCCAACAATAACATAATCAAAAGTGAATGTAATAGGTCAAGCGGTGGCGGTTACTATGTTGCAACATTAAAGCATAAATTTTGTAATTTACATCATTGCAGATACATAAAATGGGCAAAAGACCGTCTGAAAATATCAAAGCAAAAAACCATATAACAACATTTCTAAAACAATGTCAAACAATTTCTCAAGTGAAGCCTTCAACAACATGGTGACTAGCAAACCTTTTGACTGACCAGGCTTAGTTCACATTAGTTTCCATCAAGAATAAGTAGTGTACAGAAATCGAACTTCTACGTAGACCGATTAACATACCATAACTAAAGAAAGTGTACAACCTCCAGAGGGAAAAAAAATTATTGCGTGCGGAGAGTGCAGCAGAGCTGTGTGCACCCTCCAATCACAAACACACATCAACCCAAACCTGTATGAAAGTGAGTCCCACCTCCGGAGGATGTTTGTACACAGTGATTCAAACTGAAGAAAATTTTATACTCAGAGTTCGGATGCAGTGTCCGGACTCAACAAGTGTATAAAATTTTAAAAAAAACTTGTATTTCAACTGTTAACTCCGGCTTGATGTAAAATTTATTCCTCGAACTGTCCTAGAAAGGTGTAGCATTTTCGACGGGAGGAACCCTAGATCTGGAGCGCTTGAAGGCGCAATGCCTTGGCGGCGGGGCGACTGCAGGTAGAAGAACGAGGGGTTGCTGAGTTGCGTGAGGGTTTTGAGAGGAATTGATGGGGAGGTATAATATCCGAGCGTAGGATACATGGCGATGAATGTGTGTATTGGGACTGATAGGGCGGCGGAGGCGGAAAGGGAGTTAAGAGGAATAATGGCCAACGAAAGCGTGCCTGAAACTACCCGCGTCTCTGCGGCGGAGGTGCTTTTTACTGCTACTGGGCAGAGGCGGCCATGGAAATTACGTGGATGCTCTTTGGGCGTTGCAGGGGCTTGATCTGCTGCGGCGCTGATGGTAGTAAAAAGGGTGGCAGAGCGTGGTAGAAATCTAATTCCTCAAGTTTGATATTAATATTTATAACACCATGGCGTCATGAACCTATTCATGAAATGGTGTCCTTCACTTTTAAAAAGTTTATAGTAGTGATATTTTTGATGTGATATTAAAGATTAGTGATATGTATGTAATCATGAAAGTTTAGATGTTAGATATATTAATACATAAGAATGGTGTGGTATGTATGTAAATCCCCCTATAATAATTGTCATTCTCGTCAGTTAATATAGCATTACCGTTAACTTTAGGCAGTTGATATGCAATCATTTCAGGAATGAATGTGTTTGAAAAAGATAAATTTTTACCGTTTACTTAAGCCTCTCATTGTTTCTTATTATCGAGTGCATAATGTTGGCAGCACAGTTGCCAATTTTTGAGGCCTTGGTAAAGGAAAAAATTTGCGTACGTCAAGAGGCACGCAGAGATGTGTACATAATAGGGTACACGAGATTTATACGGGGATTACAAGGGGGTTATAACCCGTTGTTACTCCCGTGTAACTCCCGTTGTACCTCCCATGTAACTCCCGTGTAACCCCGCTGTAAGCTTATAATCTCAATGGATAAAATAAAAATGCGGGTTACAGCTGATTTATACGAAAGTTACAAGGAAGTTATAACACGCTTATAACCCCCATGTAACTCCCATATAACGCACGTGTACCCTATTATGTACACATCTCTGCGTACTCCTTGACGTACGCAAATTTTTTCCCTTTGTTACTCTGATTATTGCTAGACTCTTTCCAAAATGTCTGCAGATGCTACAAGCAATGCATTCATCAACAGCTGCTACTGGTGATTGGTTGGTTGAAGCATCAAGCATGTGCTTACTCCATAACTTCAAGACCTATTAACTCCTCAACAGGCTCAATGACACGAGGAACCAACAACTACAACTGATTAAGAGGTTTGCCTCTGCGAAAGCATGCAACCCTAACAGCCTCCTCCAAATTGATGTTTTTGCCTCTCAAGGGGCCAAACCCCGAGGCCTCAGAGTTTACCTTCAGCAAGTTCCTCTCAAGTTTGTTGGAATTGCCAGCTCCGTACTATCAGATGGTGAGCATGGTCCTCTGATGGCTGATGGGCATTTCCTGTCTTCGTGCCACCGAAGATGGCAGGAAGAATGAAGCAGCCTATACTGTATACAGACAAGCGTATCATATCATTGTGGGATTTGAGGGGGAATACCCTCTTGAAGAAGGGAAATAGCTTGTGATGAATGCATGGAACGGGTCAGGAACAGCAGTCCGGCTGCGGCAGGTACGAAATGGATGAAGATGGGCTTCGATCTGTTTTAAGCCAATACCTGGTATGGAGAAATATCTTGGGGGAATGGAGGAGTGCTTCGACACCTGTGAAAAGATTTGCAGCGGGAATGGTTCTGGAGCATTGTATGCATACTGGGATTAGTCCCCGTGCATTATCATAATTCAGTTTTATAGAGAGGAATCAGCTTTAGTTGGAAACCAGTAGATTATTTTATGCAATACGCACACTTTAAGGAAAGCNCACACCCGTGAAAAGATTTGCAGCGGGAATGGTTCTGGAGCATTGTATGCATACTGGGATTAGTCCCGTGCATTAACATAATTCAGTTTTATAGAGAGGAATCAGCTTTAGTTGGGAACCAGCAGATTATTTTATGCAATACGCACACTTTTAAGGAAAGCAGTAGATTACAGTTAACCAGGCAATGAAGGAAAACTGCTTGATTTGTGTCCTGCAGTTTCGTTTTATTTTTACAGCATTTAAAATATTGGAATAGAGAATACAAACATGCCCACCCCCACCCCACCCTCTCTCATTTATATAAAAAGGTTATTTTGCAGCCTAATACCCAATAAATAGTCCAAGGTTGATATCCGGAAGAGGTGCTCTGTGATTACTGTTGGATGCAGGAGCCTGTGAACGTTGGAGTGCCTCTACCAGGAGCAAACAACGGCGCAGCGGCGACTCCTCTTCGGTTGAGTAAGCATCTGAAATGAGCCAATCTGGGTGCAACTATCTTGGGATCCGTTGCTAGCTTCGAAATTGGGGTCCATAGACGCTCTTTAGGTCATAACAAAAAATGCAGAGTCAGAAATAGTCCACAGTGAACATAATTTGTCTTTAAATTGCATATCTTGTTACTTTTAGATGAAATACAAGTTGAGAAAGTAGCACTCTTCTGACACAGTTAGACAATATTCCAAACATTTAATTAAATATGGGTAATTTAACTATTGATATNACCACTAAAAAATAATGTCATAAATAGATATTAAACAAAAATGTTAGGCGAACTTCACACAAAGCACAAATAGAAAATAGTAATCAAAAGTTGCAATGTTCGTAGAAGAAGCGTAGGTAATGAACCCTCCTCTCAGGTGCCATGGATGTGAAAACATCCCTCTTCATCGTATCTTCAATTAGTTTCAATGAGTACAAATACAATGGAATATCTTCAAATACTTATGGTATCTATTCATGTATTTTTATTACATTAGGAATAGATGAAGATTTTTGTGCAATGGTGTCCTTAGAAGATAAGTTCGTGCATGCTGTAACTAGCTCAAATACTTGGCTTCTTAGGTATACAGGACTAATTTTTCCAGTACGACTTGCCCTTGCTTTCAAAGAAAGTGGTGTCCTTGCATTGCTAGATTCAATAATATCATTTTTGCCATGCGGTGATCTCTCAATAGGATCAATCAGGCTATTTCTAGGCTCTTCTAAACCCTGAGAAGTCCAATAATGTTCACCAGTCGCAACAACCCCCACCGAACATATCATCTAGCTTCTCCTCTAGCTCTAGTTCAATTTCACCAAAATTAAATTTCTTGTAACTTGGTACAGTCTGTCATTCATATAATTAGAAAAAATAAGTTATGTATAACAATTATGCATTTCAGGAAAATTTAAATATATGTCTTTAATTAGATTTAGCCTCTAATTTCTCCTTCAATCAATCTACTCATGCACCTATCATGTTTTTAATAGGATCCCAACCAAGGCCACTGGATCCTCTTTTGTGCTCTTTCCAGATCTTTCGGTCCTTTTTTAATTTGTCCCATTTATTTTTTAATTGAGTTCAATCAAACAAGGTTTCTGCATTCTCTTGAAAATTATTATTTGTAATCTAACACCAACCTTCTTTGTTCAAATGTGTTGTTGGTATATTTCTTAATTCAATTTCTTTCATTCATATATCACAAAAAAATTATTGTTTCTTTGTCCTAGATAGCAGATGATGCGTCATCACTTGTATCGCCCTTTTGCTGAAATGAGTTTAAAACTTTAAGCAAAGAGCATATAGCGAAAAAAAATAAACATTACACCATTTCAATCTAATAAGATCGGCATTTTTTAGGAACCAATGGGGACGATGAAAGAAGAGAAATCGGACTCAGCTATTAGTAGTAAGTGAACAAGTTACAAATGACCTATTTAATGATATGAGAGTCTGCTAAAGCCAAATAATGCCTTCCAACAATAACATAATCAAAAGTGAATGTAATAGGTCAAGCCGTAGCAGTTGCTATGTTGCAACATTAAAGCATAAATTTTGTAATTTACATCATTGCAGATACGTAAAATGGGCAAACGCTTCATAAGAGCATGGAATACTAAAGAAGAGTTTAGACCATCTAAAAATGTCAAAGCAAAAAACCATATAATCAACATTTCGAAAACAATGTCAAACAATTTCTCAATTGAAGCCTTCAACAACTTGGTGACTGGCAAACCTTTTGACGGACAAGGCTGAGTTCACATTAGTTTCCATCAAGAATAAGGAGTGTATAGAAATCAAACTTCTAAGTAGACCGATTAACATACCACAACTAAAGAAAGTGGACAACCTCCAGAGGGAAAAATTATTGTGTGCGTGCGGAGAGTGCAGTGGAGCTGCGTACACCCTCCGATCACTGGAATACATCAACCCAAGCCCGCATGAAAGTGAGTCTATTTGTACAGAGAGTGGCTCGAACTGAAGAAAATTTTATACTCCGGATGTAGTGTCCGGACTCAACAAGTGTACAAAATTTAAAAAAAAACTTGTATTTCAACTGTTAACTCCTGCTTCATGTAAAATTTTTTCCTCGAACTGTCCTAGAAAGGTGTAGCATTTTCGACGGGAGGAACCCTAGATACGGAGCGCTTGAAGGCGCAATGCCTTGGCGGCGGGGCAACTGCAGGCAGAAGAACGAGGGGTTGCTGAGTTGCGTGAGGGTTTTGAGAGGAATTGATGGGAAGGAATAATATCCGAGCGTAGGATACATGGACTGATAGGACGGCGGAGGCGGAAAGGGAGTTAAGAGGAATAATGGCCAACAAAAGCGTGCCTGAAACTACCCGCGTCTCTGCGTTGGAGGTGCTTTTTACTGCTACTGGGGCAGAGGCGGCCACGGAAATTACGTGGATGCTCTTTGGGCGTTGAGGGGCTGGATCTGCTGCGAAAAAATATTACATCAGTACTTAGAGCAGTAGAGTAACGTGCCTAGTCAATGAAATCATGCCATGATACCTCGCGTGACACAGAAAAAAAAAACGGGAGAGAATATTCATGTGTTACTGCGACGTAAAACAGGAGAAATATTCACTCCCGTGTTATTCATTTGTTATTATGTGTTATTCATGTGTTATTGTGTCCTGTGAATATTTCAGGTGTTACAATAACACAATAACACATAAATAAGACATGAATAACACACAATAACACAAGAATAACATGGGAGAGAATATTCATGTGTTACTGCAACGTTTTTTTCTCTGTCGGGAATATTTCCCGTGTTATTCAAGTGTTATTATGTGTTATTCATGTGTTATCGTGTCCTGAGAATATTATTGGTGTTATAATAACACAATAACATATTAATAACACATGAATAACACGCAATAACACATAAATAATGCGCAATAACACATGAATAACACAGGGGGGAATATTCTCCGTGTTACTGCGCTGTTTTTTTTGCTCTGTCGCGCGAGATGTCGTGACGTGATTGGATTGGCTACGCACGTTATTTTCACGTCCGTAGTACTGATGTAATATTTTTTCATCTGCTGCGGCGCTGAGGGTAGTGAAAAGAGTGGCAGAGCATGGTAGAAATCTAATTCCTCAAGTTTGATATTAATATTTATAACATTATGGTGTCACGAACCTATTCATAAAATGGTGTCCTTCGCTTTTAAAAAATTTAAAATAGTAATATTTTTGATGTGATATTAAAGATTAGTGATATGTATGTAATCATGGAAGTTTAGATGTTAGATATATTAATACATAAGAATGGTGTGGTATGTATGTAAATCCCCCTATAATAATTGTCATTCTCGTCAGTTAATATAGCATTACCGTTAACTTTAGGCAGTTGATATGCAATCATTTCAGGAATGAATGTGTTTGAAAAAGATAAATTTTTACCGTTTACTTAAGCATCTCATTGTTTCTTATTATCGACTGCATAATGTTGTGACAGCACAGTTGCCAAATTTTGAGGCCTTGGTTACTCTGATTATTGCTAGACTCATTCCAAAATGTCTGCAGATGCTATCAGCAATGCATTTATCAACAGCTGCTACCGGTGATTGGTTGGTTGAAGCATCAAACATGTGCTTACTCCATACCTTCAAGACCTATTAACCCCTCAACAGGCTCAATGACACGAGGAACCAACAACACAACTGATTAAGAGGTTTGCCTCTGCGAAAGCATGCAACCCTAACAGCCTCCTCCAGATTCATGTTTTTGCCTCTCAAGGTAAGGGGCCAAACCCTGAGGCCTCAGAGTTTACCTTCAGCAAGTTCCTCTCAAGTTTGTTGGAATTGCCAGCTCCGAACTATCAGATGGTGAGCATGGTCTTCTGGTGGCTGATGGGCATTTCCTGTCTTTGTGCCACCGAAGATGGCAGTAAGAATGAAGCAGCCTATACTGTATACAGACAAGCGTATCATATCATTGTGGGATTTGAGGGGGAATACCCTCTTGAAGAAGGGAAATAGCTTGTGATGAATGCATGGAACGGGTCAGGAACAGCAGTCCGGCTGCGGCAGGTACGAAATGGATGAAGATGGGCTTCGATCTGTTTTAAGCCAATACCTGGTATGGAGAAATATCTTGGGGGAATGGAGGAGTGCTTCNGGCCAGAAATAAAGCCAAATTTGAGGAATGCCCTCCAAATGCACACCTAACTGTGTTACATTATAAAACCTTTTTAACAAAGCTGATCAAACAAAAGGGATTCCCTGAAATTTTCTATAATACCAGCCCTTCTACACAAAAAAAAAGTTAAGATATCCAAAGTCTTCTGGATTAAACCTACTCACCCCTGGATCAAAGCTAACATAGATGGGAGCTATAATGGGCAAGGTGTTGGTTTTGGAGGGATCTTCAGGGACTACATAGGCCCCTGCAAATTATTTTTCTACAGCCCTATGAATGCCCAGGATGCACTTGAAACTGAGACAGCTGCTCTTTTGTGGGCACTACATATTGCTATTCAGATGAAATGTTTTTATATAATGGTTGAAACTGATTGTTCCTTGCTTATCCAGCTGATTGAATGATCCTTATCTCCTCCCTGGCACGTACTCCAATTGCTCAAACCATCCAGGAATTTAAAAAACTGTGCCAACTTCAGCTCAATTTCAATTACAGAGAAGGCAACCAACAAGCTAACTAGCTAGCAAGAGTTGCTAGTCAGTCAGATGCCACTTTAGTCTTCACTACTCCTTCCCCTTTTCTATCTTTTTTTGTTAAAGGGTGACATCTTACAAGTCCCCTATATCAGATATGTACTGTGTTCCTCTTCTGCAATATAATTTACCCTTCCTTTAATATATATATATTAGTTAATCCATTGACAAAAGTTCTGGAAAAATGTTTTATGGAGAATGATTTCCTCTTCTAATTATGTGAGATCAAAATAAAGACTTTATGACTATATTATATGAAAAGTCTGCATGAAATCGAAAGAAAATTTTATTTCATAAAAGAAATATTTTAATAAAATCTAGAAATTAAGAAGTTACAAATTATGACTACGGATGAGGAACAAATTGTTACCGAATGATATTACTTCAGAATTTTCTCTCAATATGCAGCATTTTAGCGCAATATTTTTCATGATTTCTTTTAGATCAAACCTTTTCTGAAGTACATGGAGGTTAATTTGTAAGCCTAATCAACTTAAATGATCTATTGTTGTATATAATATATGTACATGCATATATCCGTGTGTGTACATCTATACATGTGTGCATATATATATATATATATATATATCTACATACATATATATCTAGAAAGATTTACAGGTGTACATACATACATACATACATACATACATACATACATACATACATACATACATACATACATACATAC
>JXCR01134609.1:24158-78168 GCA_002079205.1 Phalaenopsis hybrid cultivar
CTCACCCTCAATTCTTGTGTTCATCCTTCGGGATAGATATAAAATTTGAGGTAAAGCGCTCTTTCATTTAAACTATGAAAATTATGGGGTCAGTTTGACTTCATCTTTTTTAAAAAATAAAAATTTTTAAAGCGTCCTTCCGAAGCGGGCAACGGGATTTCAATTCCGATGACCGACAGCTTCTTACAGGCAAACCCCACACCAAAAATAGTGCCGACATGTTTTTATGTTTTGGACTTGAGACATGTATTTTTGTGTATTCGTTTGGATTTTGTGATGTGTGAGACTTTTATTTTGTTTAATTGTATTGTGATGTTGTGTTTTGTTAGTAGTTTGTTTTAAAATTCTAGGGTAGTAATTGTTGTTGTATGTTGATTATTGTTTTAGTTGAATATGATTGAACTTATTTCTATGTCTTATGAAAAGTTGAAAATCTTGTTATCTTTACTTTTAAATTTTAAACTCAGAAAATTGCTCCCTGTATTTTGCTTTTATCATGTTAGTGTGTTTGTTTTTATGTTGAGACTGGAAACCAAAGTTAGTGTGTTAGTTTGTTTTTATATTTGTACCTACTACTTAGAAGTTTACTGAATCTCTACACGTTGAATTGAATTAAAAATAATAGAAAATTAATCAAAAATTAATTTTACTCCTGTTTTTAGTTTTATACTTGTATAATTAGGGTATAAAAATTCATATAAGCATGTTATTTCAAAATTTCATTCCTGCTTATTTANATAAAATTCTGAGTAATGAAGAAAAACTTTCAGTTAAAAATTTTTAGTGTAGAAAATATTAAATATAATGTAACTATCTTTAGTAAGAAAAATAGTATTTTAGAAAAATTTAGAAATTTAGACTTTTATTTTTAATACTTAAATTTTTTTTGTTGAAAAATAATTTTTAAAACTAGTATTATATTTTTAAATAAAAGATTTATATTCAGGAATTTGCTTTAGGAAATGAGAAGTGGAATTCAAAACCATTATAGGCCTATTCAGATATAGTAATCCTTGCCTGAAAAAGAAAAAAAAAAGAAAAAGAAAAAGAAAAAGAAAAGAAAAAAAAGTAAGGGAAGAGAAGCTTGAGGATTAGTGCCTAATAAAAAATTGGTTCCACATTTGAACTTTTTAAATATAAGACTTGAGAAACTCTTAAGCTTAAGGATATAATATAGTATGTAAAATTATTCTTAATAAAAATTTTTAAGTGGAGATAATAAAAGTATTAAATTCTAAACTTGGTGAATCTACAATATTTCTAAATTAGATATGAACTCATATTTTCATCTTTCTTAACATTAAAAATTTCTAAGCTTTAAGTTGGTCTCATTTACTGAATATTTTTTTCTGAATTGGACTAATATATTTTCAAATCTAAATTTTAGTAGCTCCTAAAGAAACTCATATACATATCATACTTAGTTTTTAAATATTGAAGTGTCACTTGAGGACAAGTAACATTTTAAGTTTGAGAGATTTTGATACACCTAAAAGGCATTTTTATACCTATTTTTTAGATATTGCGCTTTAATGAAAGGTATTTGTGTGTTTTTCTTTTAGGTACAAGTAAGAAGTTGAAAATTTCTAAAAGGAGTGAAAAATGATCAAATTAGAAGCAAAAATGAGAATTTTTTACGAAAGTGTTTTGGCGCCTAAGCGCCAGATTCGGCGCTGAAGCGCCGGTGAAATAGAGAGGTCATGCCTAAGCGCTAGAGGCCCCGTGCTTAAGTGTCAGAGACAGTTATTTAGTGATTTTCTTCATTTGGCCAAATTTTGAAGAGACATTTGAGGCACATATTGGTTTAAAGAGAGTGGTTATGACTACTAGGATCGAAAATATTATCAAAAGACTTGTGAAAGGAGGCATCCCTTAAAGAATACATCGAATTTGGACACATTTTGAAGAATTTCCAAGGCACCTCTTGGAAAATTTATAAACGAATAAAGTTGAGACATTTAAAGTGGGTGCTTGAAAGTTCTGAAAAGAGTTTGAAGAAGAGGAATCTTAAAAAGTTTTAAGAGATAGTTTTGGAGAGATTTTCAGGCACCACACAAATTTACTTTATCCTTTTTGTTGTTAGTTTATTTTTAGAGTGTTATAAAAGAGAAGAGATTCAAAGGAACTTCAAGAGTTTGGTGGAGGATTTAAGATGATATATCTTTTGTTTTGAACTACTTTTGGTTTTAATCAATACTTCTTGTTGGTTTGACAATGATTTATGCTTTTAAACTAAAGTATGATTTTATTTTCTCCATGGATTCTAAGTAGTTTTCTTTATCTTTTTCCTTAAAATGATAAGTAATTAAAAGCGTTGGATGGAAGTTGTGGAGAGTATTGATCTTTAAAGTTGGAAGAAGTTGTGATGATTTAAATTCATGTACTTCATTTACTTCTTGATTTGGTCTATCCAGATGTTAAAATTTGTTGTGAAAACATATAAGAACCGGGTTGTATTGTCTCAGTCAACAATTGGAAAGAATCGCATGAGGTTGTATGAATAAGAATGTAGTTCATATGATTGAGTGCAAATAAATAGGGAAATATTCATTATAGGTGTAGAGTTAGAGGACTTTAAAGTAGGTTAAAGCCCCCAACTTGGTTTATTGTTTTGTTTTTGATACGAGATGTTAGCCCTCAGGTGGAGGGAATCGAGGGAACTCTAGAGTGAGTGCTAGTATCTTCCAATGATAGAATGTTAGCCCCCAGGTGAAGGGAATCGAGAGAACTCTAGAGTGAGAGCTAGTATCTTCCGTGCCTAGTCGTTCTTCAAAACTATTCAAACTTTAAATTAACCAATGTTCTTTATAACATCTCTAGTAAGGGTAAATAATATAATTGCTCCTATTTAGCACAACACAATTAGCATACTTTCACAACAGAATTCTTATACTTATTACTGATTCATGATAAGGAGAAAGAAATTTTCATATCAAGTGATTTTCTTTTACATAAACTCAAGTTATCTTATTTAGTTGTTAATGTTTTGTTAAAATATCAAAAATACCAAAAAAAGAGATTTGAATTTTAATACTATGAAAATATTTATAGTTTGAGTAATTATCTTCTTAGAATAGAAAGTTTGTTGTTCAATAGAGCATATTGCATAATTTTCCTGTGAGTTCGATATTCAGGTCTTAATCAAAAAGTCTTATATTACTTGATAACAATACGTATACTTGTGTAGTATCCATATATATATATATATATATTAAAGAGTTAAATTCTTATTTTCTTCAGGATCAAGTTTTTGGTTCTGTTGCAAAGTAAGGAAATATAAGTGAAAATTATGATTAAAGTCATTGTTATACTGTTGCATATAAACAATCGGAATTAGTCAACTCGGTAGTCAGTGCACTACATATGAGTTTGACAGATCAATAACAATTGTCAACAAGGTGTATTTGTTGTACACAACTTATGAGTTTAGTAGGTCAATGATATGATTGGTCATTTCAATGGCTATGCTTTGAAAAATAAGCTTTCTAGACCCATAAGTTCTACTAAAAACTTCTTTGGTCCATGATAGTCATTTATGTGTATATATTCAATTTACCCTGAATCTCGTCTCATGAGGATAATTTGCAAAAAAAAAAAAAAGATAATGAGGATTCTCATATCATTTCTAACATTTTGTATGTGAACAATATGTGTCACATATATAGAAGATGTGTTGTATGATGCTTCTTTTCACTTTAGGGGAGTTTTAGCCTTCTTAGAGGGGAGCACATAATGGCACTTAATGCCTTGCACCTAGATTTAATTACAACCGGCGAAAATCATTATGTTTTTTATATAGTAATTGGAAAATTTTGTTCATGTTCATGTTGTGAAATTAGGGCGAAGAAAAATAGGAATCGACACAAATCCACGAGAAGAACACAGAGATTTACGAGGTTTGGCAAAGATGCCTACATCCTCGGGAGCGAGCCGCAAGTTTCACTATTTCAAAGAGGGAGTTCAATTACATACCCATGAGTTACACATATATATAGACATATAAAAAATCGATAGATAAATTACCAACACACCCTCGCTCCTCCCAACCCACAAAATATGAAGAGACACAACTCTTCACCAAGAGACACACCTCTTCACTTCAAGAAACTCCAACTTCCGGTATATGAGCCATACCTAACAATTCTCCACCTTGGCAAATATCCAGCACCTTAGGAGATATGCATCACCCGGTATATGAGCCTACCAAACAAATCTCCACCTTAGTGAATATTCAGCCCCTTTAGAAGAAAATATTTCATGAAGTTTCTTACACCGTAGTGGGTTGGACAACCATGTCAACTAGCAACTGCTAACATTCAACAAGTTCAAGCAATTCAAGAACTTGTTGAGAATACCTGACTTGGTCAACATACCTGCTGCATTTTCATCATATGATCCGACATAGTGCACTCCACCTACAACTGTACTCCCCAACAGTTTATAGATATTATCGTCAGGTTTCATAGTCCGCAATGCCTTCAAAAAATTCCTTGTGCCAACAAATCTTTCACATTTGTTTGCAACAATCTGAAGTTCTCTATTCCGCCGAACTTCACTATCTCGAATTTTGTACCAGACATTGTCATTCGAATTTAATTCTGCAGTGAATTTTACCTGCCTTGTATGGAAACAAATTACACACTACAATTAAATTCAAATAAACCTGAAATTTCTTCTATCAATTTGCAGCAATTTCTCACAGTTTCCAGTGATCCGTGAATCAAATTTTTCACACGAAACACCTTTCCTGTTGGCACAAAAATTTGGCTGAAATACTGCGGACACCAGTCGAACTCCACCTGCCACAATTTATTCTGCGATGAACCTGCGAACTCCACTGCAACTGCACATGCCGCAACTCCTGCGACAAACATGTGAACTCCACTGCAACTGCACATGCCGCAACTCCTCATGCGACAAACTTGCGAACTCCGCTGCAACTGCACATGCCGCAACTCCCGCGACAAACCTGTGAACTCCGTTGCAACTGCACATGCCGCAACTCCTGCGACAAACCTGCGAACTCCGCTGGTCGAGCTCCTCTGTTCGCAAATGCTCATGTTTGCGGTAATTGCACTCAAACTCCAGTTCACGAACTCCACCTCATTGAACACCGTGAAGGTTCGTGAATTATCGCGCCTCGAAGCTTCGACACCGCCTCTACCGCGAACTCCCTGAAGCAGAACTCGCCGAACTGCCGCAATCATTTAACCGAACTGCTTCGCACCTGTTCATTCCCGCGAGCCCGTTTACCTTGCGCACAATCCGTAAAATTTGTGTGCTGCTCATGTTCGCCACCGAATTCCTCTCCTTTGTGAAACTGTCTCCACTCNTCGCCGAACAGCCGCAATCATTTATCCGAACTGCTTCGCACCTGTTCATTCCCGCGAGCCCGTTTACCTTGCGAACAATCCGTAAAATTTGTGTGCTGCTCATGTTCGCCACCGAATTCCTCTCCTTTGTGAAACTGTCTCCACTCCTTCTCGCTGCAATGCTCTCGCGCATCATTCCGGCAAAATAATTTGCTTCCAAAAAAGTCCTCTTCCTCCTGCTTCCAAAGCTTCTAGGAAATAAGTCCTCTTCCTCCTGCTTCCAAAAGCAAGTTTTCTTGGAATCCTGANCCTCCACTCCTTCTCGCTGCAATGCTCTCGCGCATCATTCCGGCAAAATAATTTGCTTCCAAAGAAGTCCTCTTCCTCATGCTTCCAAAGCTTCTAGGAAATAAGTCCTCTTCCTCCTGCTTCCAAAAGCAAGTTTTCTTGGAATCCTGATCCTGCTGGTGGGGAGAAAGTGGAAGGAATATTCTTCTAAGATTTCTCTCATTTCTTTCAGCAGTTTCCTTCTGCCTCCAACAGTCCCTGCTTCTTAGTTTCCTTCCTGAACTGTAGACACGCCATCAACCGTCTGTTCCCCACTCCTCTGCAGAACCGCCTCTTCGCTGGACTCCAAGCGTCGCGAATCTATCGCACCTGTTCTCGAAACCTTCGAACTTCGATCGCGAACCTCTGCTGCGATTTGCCGAGCGGAGAACTCCTTTGGCAATTTTGTCGCGCTCCTCTGCGCGAACGCTTAGCGATTTCCAAGATCTCGAACTTCGTGATTTCCTCGAGATCTCCCGCCGCGGAAGAAGCCATGCTGTCGCGGTTCCTTCCTTCGCAGTAGTGCAACCTCCGGAGCNAAACTTCGATCGCGAACCTCTGCTGCGATTTGCCGAGCGGAGAACTCTTTTGGCAATTTTGTCGCGCTCCTCTGCGCGAACGCTTAGCGATTTCCAAGATCTCAAACTTCGTGATTTTCTCGAGATCTCCCGCCGCGGAAGAAGCCATGCTGTCGTGGTTCCTTCCTTCGCAGTAGTGCAACCTCCGGAGCCTTTTCTCCTCCGGTTCATCCCTAACCCGAGACTCGCCCGCCTCGTCACGGAACGCCGAACTCCTCCGTAACCACGAATTCTTTTTTCTCTAAATTCCTGTTCTTCCTGCATCAATCTCCTCCGTCATAGAACAAAACCTGACTTTGATACCAATTATTGTGAAATTAGGGCGAAGAAAAATAGGAATCGACACAAATCCACAAGAAGAACACAGAGATTTACGAGATTCGGCAAAGATACCTACATCCTCGGGAGCGAGCGGCAAGTTTCACTATTTCAGAAGGGAAGTTCAATTATATACTCATGAGTTACACATATATATAGACATATAAAAAACTCATAGATAAATTACCAATACGCCCTCGCTCCTCCCAACCCACAAAATATGAAGAGACAATTCTTCACCAAGAGACACACTTTTTCACCAAGAGACACACCTCTTCACTTCAAGAAACTCCAACTTCTGGTATATGAGCCATACCTAACAGTTCAGTGGTTGGAAGAAATAATTACGTTTATTATAATTACAACTCAGCAAAATAGGGAAGGCATATACCCACATTTGTTGAGTTCAAATTGTCTTTTGTCTGGGTATCATAACTCTCCTATAAAATGTAGTCAGTTGAACTTATAATTGAGTTCGAACAATCCTTCACCTATTTGGCTGAGTTTAGACTATCCTTCGCCCAAGGGCCATAACCCTTGTGTTGGGAGTAATCATTTACAATTTTTAGCTTTTTTTGTTGGAGATCAAGGGGTCTTCAATCCCTGAGTTTGTAGACTTACTCCTTTGTGCGATCAAGTTGTATGTTGTAAGGAATTTCATTCCAGAGTCTTGATTATTGAGTTGGTTAAGGAAAATGCTTCGAATATTTTTTTTTCCTTATGGGATAAGTGTGATCTATACAAGAAGAGATTTTTTAATGGTATGAATTGATGTTACTGGAGTGTTATGTTTGCAAATGATGACGATCAATTTAAAGGAGGATAGCAAAAGAAAAAAGGATTGAGGAATCCCTACGTGGATCATGTTGCATCCCTACAACTATTGTAATTTCTTCTCCGTCAAAGAATAAACATCAAATGATTTGAAGTGGGATTTATGTAAAATGAATTTTAATTTGGGCACCATTATGTTGTCAAAAAAAATATTATAAGTTTTAAAAACAGTATAATTTAGTAGTTAATGAGTCTTTTTCACATGTTAACTCTTTGTCTCCATAAAAGATTTTTCATGGATATTGTAAGAGTAATTGGTGTGATTTCCAACATTAAGATAATTATTTCTTATTTTGCTTCTTCCTTGAACTACTTTTTCTTTCCCCTCCATTCCCCTTTGATGGATGATGTCGGATTGAGAGACTAAGGATCCTAACAGGAGAAATGAGTGTAGCTCTCTATTAAAATGTAAGGAGGAGGATTTCTCTAAGGAATATCAAGTTCTGAAGAAGAGAATTAGTGTGAGAAATAGTCAAAGGGTCAATGAAGGGAGAGTCCTCTTCGATTGCCAAATATAAGCTATTGCTACTCTAAATGTGACGTTGGAGATGCTATGGCGGTGGCACCCTTGTCTAATCTTGCTCCCTTAGTCCTATCATTGATCTCAATGATTGTTTTGCATCTCATGTCTAACATTTTAAACGACCTAAAGAGATGAAAACTTCTGTCACTCTCTAAGTTCAATTTGGATTGTAAGAGCGTAGTCATGTATCATTTAAAATTATTATAAACTATTTTTTTTAAGTTAAGGACTTGTATATGAATATGTTCTTGGCATATTGTGCAAATGTTTTCGTCGATCAACTGTTGAATCTCATGGCAGCTCATGGCAAAGTACTTGCAAACATGAGTGAAGGTCTTATGTAGTGGGCTCAATGCAAGGAGATGAGGCTTAGGTGAGCCAACCTACTGTTGACACATCCTCAAGTAAGAAGGCATCAATTGGACGATCTATCCTTTCTTTTTTTATTGATTTTTAACTTTTATTGCTCGTAGAGAACCACATCAAAGGGAGCATTTAACATATTTAGTAGGACCATATCGATCCTAGAGTTCAGCAGTTACCAAGAGGTGACAATTCTGACGTCATGACTTCTAGCAACATGTCTTCCTCATTTGAATGTATCACTGAAAGGCAAGTTCTCGAGCTATCATTTTTAGCTATTTGAGTCCTAGCGGTAGAGATAATCAAAGCCACCTTGGAAGGACAGGTCATCGGTCTTTGTGGGTTGGTTAATAATCTCAAGAAGGAGCTGGTCATAGCTCAAGCGAACTTCTATAGTGCTGAGGAACACATGAAAGATATGGAGGTGAGGCTAGCTATGGCTCAGACGAATGTTGAATGAGAAAAATATATAAAAACTACAACCTTTTCTATTTTTATTCCATGTTTGCTTTATATTTTGGCTTAATTTATGTGTTTATATCAAAAAAAAATCACTTAAAATGAATTCAAATAGATTTTCAAACTTTTATTATAGTGCCTCAACATTGTGTCCCAATACTCAGTGTAATACATGAATTAGAATACTTAAAGAATCTTAATCTCAAGACCTCAAAGCTTAGATGTCATCTACTCATCACATAAGCACCAAAATTAGACACAATAGTGTCATATGATGCAGTGTCACAGGAACATATAAGAAAAGAGAAGGATCCAAAGATAGAGATGAAATAGCATATGGGTCGCATACCCACTGCATAGGCACTAATACTCATCGCTACAATATTGTCATTTTTCAGAGCACTATTGTGCCATCTATGCTTGAATGAAGAATCAAAAGGCAAAGAATTTGAGTGCCATAATGCTAGAACTTGAGGTCTTTAGTGCCAAGACAACACTTAGGCGCCATAGCTATAGCGTTGCAACACAGTGACGCTAACATAATAGTTATGCCTCCTTAAATTTGAAATTATTTTGAGGAATTGATAGTTGGGAGTGTGAGATTTACATTGAGGGAGTGTTGGAGAGTGTCTTGGGCTTCTATAGTGTATGTTTGAGTTGAGTGTGTGAGTGATTTTAAGGAGAATTTAAAGAATCCAAGCCTATTGAAGCAAGAAAGGAGTCAAGAGATAGAACAAGAACTCAGACGATGATAGTGCATGAGATTAATCTTTTAGAATTTTGAGTTTTATTATTTATTATTTTATCTTGTTATAAAAATCAGTTTTTTATGGTTAAAATGAATTTCTTATGTGTTTCATTCTAAGTTTGTGTTAGACTAGATATTTATTCTCCTATGAATTGATTCTGTAAATATGATAATATGTGCAAGGTCTTAATATACTTTTAATGATAGACTTGTTTATATTTGTTTTTGGTTCTTTTTGTAAGAACTCAAACTCTCCAGCTTATCTACAGTCGTGTGATTTCCTTTTTCAAATAAATCTTTTTCAGACCGTTTGAATGATAAAGAAAAGAAAGAAATCAGAAATTAAAGACATACAACAATGATAGACAAACAAACTTTTTAAAAAAATTTGGAGAGCTTATGTGTGGTAAACCTTGTGTGATAGGTCAAGAGTGTCTATTCAAATAAGATTAGATCGAACATCTTAAACCAAATATCCACGAAAGAATACCTACATAAGCTACCTAAACCAAAGAGCCAAATGTGTGTGCTTATTCTAGGTCAAGAGCACTCTCAAAGAGATATATCTTTTTTTGTTAATTACTTATTGGGGGATGCCCAGGACCACTCTTGATTAAAGAAATCTTGCTTACACTTATATAACGACTAGTAAGGGTGTCGCAAAGGACAGTTATTCTATAGGAACATCCTGATACTTTCAATCTCTCGCTAAACTATAGGCTAGCGAGTGAATCTCTCAAATCCCAAATGAGTGGTGATTCATCGACACAAGGGGCCAATGAAACAACCAAGTTGACTCATAGTGTTCGCACTATGCTTCTAAAGTCAGACCGGGCGATAAGGGTAGAGGGTTAATCACCATATCTCAAATGGTTGGTGGCTTATCCATAATTGTGGTCTACGAGACGACATCAAAGAAGCATCTAAGGGAGTGATAGGGCTCAAAGTGGGTAGCAAAGGAGAGATAGAGTAATCTTAATTGAGTAGAGACAGTCGGGTCAGGATACTACGGATCCGCATCCTAAGCTATTAGGACTCTAAGTCTACCTAGTCTTGAAGGTAATCAACCCAACTCGACTAAAGGCCCTTTATCAGCAATCTGTTAATTGTGTCATCCAATAGGACCTCGGTAGCGCTAAGTTCAAGAGAAGAAAACTTTGAATCTTATGACCCTATGTAGGTGGAAAGAAGAGGTGGGACTTATACTTACCAAAGTGACGAGGAAGCCGCTGGAGTAGAGAAGAAAGAGAGGCACGGCTCTAGAATGGAGACACTCCCATGAAGGATTTACTCCTCGTCTGCTTCGAGGAAGCCTCCAACACCCTAGGTGCTCTTTCATTCGTCTTATTTTTGCCTTGCATAAAATTATATAGTTTTTTTTTTTTGGACAAAGCACAGTTATCTTCCTAGTTTGCCAACAAATGCAAGGAGCTCAGCCTTCAAAAATAGTTGAGGTTGAAGAGAGAATCAATAAATTTTACTTAAAAGGAAGATTTACATATATATACCACTCAATTATGTATATATGTCACCTTATCTATGCATGAATATGTGGATTTCTTTACTTTTTAAAAGTTAATAAAGTGATATTTTTTATGTGATATGAAAGATTTGAATGATATACATGTAAAAGGTAAAAATCAGATATGTAAATACAATGGAATTAGGCGGTATGTATGTAAATGCCCATGTTTAAAATCTTACTTTTTCCCAATTCTTTTGGGTGTCAGAGAAGGCAGAGACTTGAAAGGAGTAATAGAACAACAAAAATAAGAGATTATTGCACGAAATTTGTTCCTTTAATGATTATTTTAATGTACCAAGATTTTGATAGGAAATTAAACTTTATCATTTGAAGTTTTCTAAATACAAAGATAATTAATTCTCACAATGTCTGCAGGGGGGGCTATTAACGATCTGATTTCGAGTCCGGGAAAAAAAATTCGATTCAAAATGTTGGATAGTAGCTCGGCTCATTTATTTCAATCCAACCGAAAATTCGAATCAACGTTAGAGCGATTAAAGATCTCCGAGTTAAATTCGCTAAATTCAAAGCTCTAACATCATTTTGATTATTAACAATCCAAATTTCAAGCCGAGCCGACTCAAAATCGGCTAAAAAAAAATCGATCTAAATTTCTGACTCGTTGCTCAACTCGTTTATTTCAATTCGATCCAGATCTGAGCCAAAATTTAAATTAACATTCGAGCAATTAACTATCTTCAAGCTAAATTCACAACCTTGCAGCAAGGAGTTAAATAATAGACAAGATTAAGATTTGAGAGAAGGGAGGAGCAAAATGTTACAATGCACCCTCATTGTTATTTATAAATCTTGATATTTATAGAAATAACAATCAAATATTTATGTTTATAATTTTTATTTTATTTTTTTGGAGGGATGAGGACCAAAGTGCAATTTGTTAATTCATTGGTCACTGCATTAAAATTCAGAAGGAAAATTAGTAGTCTATTTCATGCAATATATAAAATTTTGAAATATTTAGTTATGTCAGCCATAAATGCATGAGCCACAAAATAAGTGGCGTTAGATTTCACAGGCATATCATGATCTGAACATAATTTTATTTAAAAATTCAATCTACATACCCATCNTCACTGCATTCAAATTCAGAAGGAAAATTAGTAGTCTATTTCATGCAATTTATAAAATTTTGAAGTATTTAGTTAAGTCAGCCATAGCCACAAAATAATTGGCGTTAGATTTCACAGGCATATCATGATCTGAACATAATTTTATTTAAAAATTCAATCTACATACCCATCCCAGCGATCATTCAAGCCATTCCTATTCTGTGAGCCCCATGCAAATCAATAATTTGCACATTCTATCCCCATATTAGTTGCCATGCTGCCATTTGTATGGGTTTGGGTTGATATGTAATACAAATAAATGAGGCTGAAAAACTTACCTCGCAGTGTGCTTCAAGAGAAAAATTTGCGTACGTCTTACATACGCAGCGCTGCGTACGTCAGGGAGGTTATTTAGAGGACAATGAGGGGTTATATCCGTGTTATATCCCCTGTAACCTTACAGATAGGTTACAGGGAGGTTACAGGGGGTAACACGGATATAACCCCCCAATACCCTCTGAATAACCTCTCTGACGTACGTTACGCTATGTATGTCTCAAAATTTTCTCATACTTCAAGCCTTCATCATTATACATTACTGTTGCCATACTTCTTCAAATAATCAATCCATTAATGATCCATTATCTCCCAATAAAACCTTACACCCCCCAATCAATGATCATACCAATTATTAAATTAAATTAATCTTAATCAAGTAACACGCACCCCCTGGTACCTCAATATCTCCCCAATCAACTCCCCCTTCCCTGACCCCACATACCTTCCACATATCTCCCCATCCTTCACAAACAAGAACGTAGGCACTTGGATGACACCCATATCCCTTAGAAAAGCCATGCAGCTCTCATTCTCGTCGCCGTTCATTCTCGCAAAGATGACGCTGCCAGCCATGGAGCGCGAGAGCTTGACGACGATGGGGTAGACCTTCACGCAGGGGCCGCAGTGCTTAAGCCCGACGTCGAGCACCACGAGCTTGCCATTGTTGTCTTTGTGCTCTCCGATTAGCTTCTCAACCTCCTCGCGGCTGTGGAGCTGCACTACGGGGGAGTCGCTGTCGCCGTAGTAGAGCACGCCGCCGACGAGCTCATCCGGCTGGATGCCTTCTTCCTCATGCACCTGCAAAATGCTTAAAATAAATTAGGTGCTTGAATACCTTTATTGAAGGAGTGCATCAAATGAGTGAATATTACGTGTCGTATTCATATATGTGGATCGGTTGGGATGGTGTTCACATCAATATCATCCCAATATCACTCCAATACTATCAATCTGTACGTAGCTCATCCGCAAGTAATAACTTACACGACTTAAGCTGTTGACTATGAATAACTATTTAATATTTCTAAGGAAGATTTACAAACATACCACTTGCTTATGTCTTATGCATTTACATATCTAACAACTATGATTTAATTTTTACATATAAGCCACCTTACCTACGCATGAAAAGGTGTATTTTACCTTTTAAAATGTTAAATTTGTGATATTTTTTATATTGTTCATGTTTGACACATGCTCAAGCCAAGCTTCGACATATATGTTCATGATTGATTTGTTTAATCTTATTTTAAAAATTGCACTTATTATGTGCTTAATTTGTATATATTAATTAAATGAGTATTTGAATAAGTTAATACACAAGCTAAAAATTTAAATGAGGACGTAGAATTTCAAATAAAATTATTAACAAATGATTTTCACATCTAAACAAGTTATTAAATAAATTTTTTAATTTGCATAAAATAATAATATATTTTATTTGACATTACTTGCACTTATAAAAAATTATTGGATGATCATTCATTATGATGAGCTTTTGCCATCATTAATTAAAAAGTAGAAGATTCACCAAGTTTGTTAGGCTTCATACTCACCTCCAAGATTAGTTAATTACTTTGTATAAAATAAATTTTTTTTTATTTAACTTTTAAGATTAATTTATAGATTGATGAGAACTTAATATTATTATGATTTCCTTAAATTGTAGTGTTGAGAATTAATTGTTATTCTATTAAAGAAAATTGTAATGCCAAATCATTAAGCAACCAACACAACTATATATTCCTCATCACTATTGCTAGATGTCGAATATCCACCGATGTCGAAGTCCACATCAATGATCGACCAACATCAATGTGCATTATCGTGACCTCTACTAAATATCAAATGTAGACTAACAAAAATTCCTACCAAATTCAAATATTATTTCTTTTGTTAAGTGTATCAAACCTTCTACGAGTGTAGCGCTTATTTGTGTTTGACATCTTATGTCTAATACCTATCTTTTCAACCGTTCAATCTCCCATTTTATATGGAGAAGACACAACTCGACCATACAAAGTTATATGCCTTTTGACATCCCTCACCAACTCACTTGATGAATGCTGAGGGCCAACATCAAATGCGGCCATTTTACTAGTCATTCGACCTCATCTTCTACCAAGAGAATGACCAGGTTGATTGCCTACTATCACCTAATGATAATGCAAAGACCTCAAAACTTTTATGACTATCATGAGTAATATTTTATATTATTCATGTATACTATTTTATATTAATATCTTTTTTAATTACAATAGATAGCATCTTATAATATCATTGACTCACACTAGAGAAGTTAATGTATATAGGCTAGACTCTCAAGTTTTTCTTTTAATTTTATTTCACAGATAAAAATTATCATGTTGCTTACAAACAACTCTCAATTTATATTTTTATTCAATGCTAATATGATAAACTATGCATCTATCAAAATGAATAATCTAACACATAACACTTTTCATTTCATATGAATTCAAAAGAGAAGGAAGCGTGAAATCAAGTATTGTTATGCAAAGTAGAGCCAAGCACACGCCTTTTTTAACAATAGAACATTGATTCAATTGACTAAGTTTGAATTGGACTCAAACTCGATTCAACTTAAATAGTACTTGAAAGAAATCAACCAGAGTTACTTTGGCAACCTCGTGATCGAGCCTAACTAATCAGTCACAATATTTTGCCTTTTAAAGATAATTTAAATAGATTTTAGTAGGTAATATGGTATACAATATCAAATAGCTATAACTCAATTGTTCAAAGGGCAGTCATAGATTTTGAGTCAACTTGTGACATTTTTTCAATTAAATATTTACTAGTTTCATACTTGGAATTCAAACTATATTTGGCTTTGTGGTTTCCTCATATATAATTGATATTGTGCCAGATTATCCTAAACTAGTTTATGACCAAATTTTAGTTGATAAACTATTTTAGATAAATTTTCATTCTTAAGAAAAAATATAGCAATATATATATATCATAGTTCATTTCTTGTGATATTATCCAAACATTTATTGCATATATAGAGTTTAGCTAATATAATTAAGATCCAAACAATTTACAGACCAATTTTACAATTAAATTAATATCAAAAGTAAACCAGTTGGACAGGGCCTGTCTCACTTTCTTGTTACAAAACATAACCACTTGAACATATATGATTTATTTTGTTGTGGCATTTCTATAAATAAGATAATTTAGATGTAAGACCTGCAAATACAAAAAAAATTAAGTGAAATGTATGTAAAATTACCTTCTCCAAGCTTTTGTAGAAGCTAAAGTGCGGAANGTTGTTACAAAACATAACTACTTGAACATATATGATTTATTTTGTTGTGGCATTTCTATAAATAAGAAAATTTAGATGTAACACCTGCAGATACAAAAAAAATTAAGTGAAATGTATGTAAAATTACCTTCTCCAAGCTTTTGTAGAAGCTAAAGTGCGGAACTTTCTCAATCTTCTCTCTTCTGCAGAGCTCCCTGGTGGCATCCGACTCATCTCCCATGACAAGGAGGAAGTCAACGTCGGAGCACGTGCGGCTGAGCTCCACCATAAACGGATAAATCCGGCGGCTATGTTGGCTGTGTGTGGCGGCGTACTCCACCACAACGAGCTTGTTCTTTGCCGTACGGAGGGCGGCGTCGAATTCTTCAATGCTGTGGACTTTCTTCACGCGCTCGTCGCTGCTTGTGGCGGCGGGAGCGGCGGCGGCGAGGAGGGGGAGGCGGCGGCGAGGATGGAGGAGGGGATGGGAGGGGAAGGAGACGAGGAAGGGGGAGGAGGTGGAGGTGATTTCAGGTAGTTTGGGGGAGATAGGGAGAAGAGGGGAAGGGGGTTTGGAGAGGAAAGAAGATAGGGAGGCCATGGAGGGTGGGAGGAGGGAGATGAGTAGAGAGATTTGGATTTGAGGATTTAGGGTTTGCAGAGGAGTTGAATATATGTTTGTTTAGAGAGGAGGGGGGGAGGCTCCACAGGGTTACTGTGTGGTTGAGGTTGAGGTTTAGGAGATAATTGGTGGGAGGGGAGTTTTTTATTTAGGGATAATTGCATAAAGACCATTAGAAATGTTTATATTCATGAATTAATTATTCATGTCCTTTTTTTGAACTATCAAATTTATATATTTACGTGCCACGACCAAGTTATTAAGAATTTGATGAAAGAATATGGTTGATTTGTAAATAGTAAGTTTCGGGTGGTATGTATTTAGTTGTCCCTTTTTTTAAGGTGTGGTTTTTTTGCTGTCTTTAAAGCTTTTTTTAAGCTGTGCTTTGGCTTCGGAAGAGTGGAAGTTTGAATAGTATTAATATAGTTTGGGCTTCGTTATAGGTTGTAAGTGTATTTATAAATGTTTGTCACCCATGTATTCAAAATTGTTTTTGTATACCCAGATATGCAGTTGTGGATAAAAACAAGGGGACCTAGTGAATTTGCTTGGAGCGAATACTATGCGGCTCAAAATGTTACTAAATGCTTATCAAATATCGCTCACTCAAAGTTCTCTAAAGGTTACTCATCCAAGCTCTCAAAGTCAATTCGCCAATTGCTCGGAGGATCTCGTCCAGCTGGGAAGATCTAAGCTTAAAAAGGCACCTGCCTAAAGTAAATAACTCAAACTTAGATAAAATTCGCTTAGATCTCTAACAACCACGATGAACCGTTGACAAAATCCTCACAATGGTAAAAATTAAATATATTGTAATCCTTTTAAGTACTTCAAAAAGCACATAGCTCGCGAGTAAGGAGAACACTCACATGGATCATATAATTTTACTTCAAGTGAATTGGTGAGAAGCAACCAAAGGTGGAAGGAAGAAAAAATTTGTTTGCCATTAATGTTTGTCTCAAACAAACAAATTGAAATTAGCTAGCTAGAAATTGCATCCTTTCAAGAACAGTGCTTCATTAAACTAAATAATTGCAATTTTTAAAGAATATAAATAAAGTAATGTGTGGTTTAGAAGGGAAGATAAAATTCTCTTTATCCTCTTAATGAAACTTTTAGTTTTTAACCTATCTTTAGTGATTCTTATGATGTATGTATTGATTTTCAATATGTTGCATTCCAGAGGAAGGATATGCATATGGGGATAAACTTTTGATGGGAAAATTAAAGTTAACGTAATAAATGATTCACTCCATCACTTTAATCATCTCCACTTGTTGTTTTTTTCAGTTTAAAAAAAAAACACTTGTTTGGAGCGATATTACTATTGTCAATTATATACTAAAATTCATGCCAATTTTAAAAAAATAAACTTATAGTTTAGGGTTGTATTGTTGTTTCTTCTCAATCCCTTAAAATATTATTCTAAGACATGGTCCTCTACTGTATAATCACTTCATGATTTCAAAGATTATGTTACTTTGTTCAACTGCATACTAATTAAATCTAGAAATGCCCACTCAAACAAAATTCTCATATTTATGTGTCTACATTAGCTTCAAAGCCATAGTAGAAAATTATTTGATTAAGAAACCATCACCATGTACTCCAATAATGGTGATGAGTAATAACTTTTGACATTTCTCTGTCTACTAATTTCATCTTTTATGTCAATAATCCACAAAAAAACCTTTGAACATAATGAATATTGTAAAAGAGATCATGGATATATTATTAAAATTGATCTCTCTCCATCTCTCTCTCTCTCTCTCTCTCTCATCTTAATGACTAATGACTTCAATGAAATAGTCTCATGAATTATTGACACTAGTCAACAAAAAACTTCTTCCACATTTAAAAAAAAATGTTTTAGTGCTTTTTATTTGGCAAAAAAAATCATATCATCTTTCCTTATTGCGACTCACTAGTTCAACTTTATGCATTTTTTATTTGTATCAAATAGGTATGTTATTTTTGTGTTATATTGATCTTTAATTTTGTTATTTTTTTGTTTTATGTTGATATTTTACTATTTATGCAATATACATGTGATTAAGCAACTTGACGAGCAGACGAGTTGAAACAGAGTATATCTCTAGTATTTGAATTCATTAAAAAAAAGAAATTAATCAGATACACAGTAATCCTAGGTGAATAGAAAAACAAAAAGAAAATTGAAGGAAAAAAGGAAAAGTTTCATGCTTATAAAGAAAAAAATTTAGGAACATGAGAAGAAACTTAAGCTCAAATTAAAAATTGATACTCCTAAACATTTCTAATAAGCTAATGGATCAAAAGCTTCGCTAAATTCTCCCTAAAATTTTATATTTAGAATATACTTACAAAATTAACTTTATTTATGTTGTAGCTAACCAAATTTTATGTGTGAAGTATTAATATCATAACAGCCAAATCTTACATAAGTAAATTAAGAAGGATTATTCAAATCTAATATTAGTATTAGTTAAATTGAGATATTAAAAAATTAATCTGAAAATTCTACCCAAAGGAGAGACTTTTCAAAAATTCTAATTTTAGATTTTGAATTACTTGAAGGCAAGTAATATTTTAGTTTAGAGTATTTTATGTGTATCAAATTTGTGTATTATTTTCATATTATTTTTATGATTAATTGTATTATTTTTATATTTTATATGAATATTTTAGTTTTTTATGTAGTATATAAATGATTAGAGAACTAGGGGAGCAAAGGAGTTGAAAGGAAGTGCTTGAGTGTTGTCTAAGCGGCCCTCGCCTAGTCTGAGCGCCTCCTTGCCAGTCTGGCTGCCCCATTGCAAGTTCTGGGTGCTTGGGAACCTGAAAACAAAGCCGCAAGAGCCATATTTGGGCACCTAGGCAACCAAATTTGAGGGATTATAATTTTTTAGGTCTTTGTCATATCATTTCACCTCAATTGGGTTAAATTAGCTAGATTCAAAAGTTTTAAGGCACCAAAGGTATCATTTTCTTCATCAGTCATGCAGAGATAAGAGATTTGGGAGGTGTATGTATGTGTATTTGTGTGTGTTTGCTAGCATTTTAGAGACTTTTGTGAGTAATTACAATTGTATAGTAATTATGGAGAAGCAAATCAAAGTGAAGTTTCATTGTAAAAAGAAGATTCAAAGTGGAGCAGAAGGAGGATAATTTTGGGTTTGATTGTTTTCATTTGTGTAAACTTTTACTTTGGATTTCAATGAAATTATCTTTATTTTCTTCAAACATATTAGGAAATACATTTGAATACATTTGTGCTTTAGACATATAGTGAATCACATTTTCATGATGAGATTTCCCCATGCTAAGTAGGATTTTGATAAATGTTAATGTTATAACTTTTTTAACTTAATTTACATCTAAACTGTTCATTCAGATAGTTAAAATAACTTGTGATCTAGTCCTACAAGGGTAGGCTAGTGGAATGATTAGGTTAACATACAATGTTTTAAGAGAATAGAAATATTAATGCTAGAGTAGTGCAACCATGTAAGGAAACACACAAATATATGAATTTTTACATGCTCAATGAACTAACTGTAATATGAAAGGCTAACATTTCTTATGACCACCAGAATGTGTTAGGAATACTATTGTTTCTAGTTGTTAACTATAATGTGGGAACTCAATAGAAAAATTTTAAAGATTCACATGATATGATTCATAGGAGTAGATCTTTCATATAATAAAAAAAAATCCAAACACATAGATAAGTTATTAATCTTAGGACTTTAAAAACCTTCAAAATATTGAACTCTTCAAACTAAATTTAGGGTTTAGTAGACTGGGAATTCATTGCTTAGTAAAATTACAACTTCTCGGTGTGATCGATATTCTAACTCTTATTTTGTATATGACTTGATCGACATGTGGTTTTTGTGTCCTTCACAATATATAGGGCATCAATTCCCTAATTCTAGTTAGGTTGGAAACAATGATGACTTCGCGTCTAAAATTTCCTAAATCATATTTCTTGATCAAAGAATTTATTATCATAATTTTCTTTGGCATTGAGGATGAGCATTGCTCTACTGTCATCACTGCAGTTTGTATTTTTATGTTTTCTTGCTACTCCCTAAACTTGGCATTTTCCTTCGGCTTCAATAATTTATTTGGATAATGTGGGTTCCACTCATTTGTTTGTAAACATATCTTTTTCTCATAAATAAAATATATGGCTATTAATAAGCATTTTGTTCAGAATCAAGTTCAATATGATGTCGTTTGTGTTGTTTATGTCTTGTTTGAGGATCAAATAGTTGATTTTCTCTTCACCAATTCATTTTTGCACACTTTGTTTTCTTCATGAAGTATCAAAAATGAACTCGCAAACTAAAACTTCATCTTGAGGGAGCGTATAAGAAAAAAATAATATAATTACATAGTTTGTTATATTATGTGCCCTTATATTTATTTGGGGAACATTTCAAGTTTTTTTTTGTTCTTGTTATTACTTTTATTTTAAAAAATATATTTGTTTAGCATAATATTTATTTGTTTCTATTCTTATTTTTAAAATTAAATAAGATTATTTTTTAAAATACTCAAAATAACTTTTAAATGATTTGAGTATTCGTAAAAAAATCTTACATTATATTTGAACATTGCAAATATTTTATTTCAAAATAAAATCTAAATAGATAAATTAAAATTTAAAAATAAAAGCGCTCACAAATGACCCCCAAAATTAAGTCAACTCGTAAGTGATTTGCTTTCTTTGTCACAATATCTTCAGCATTCTCACCTAAAACCAACATAAGCATTCTCTTTATTGATTTGAAGATTATTATTGTTAGTTACAACTTAAATGCTCCAATGAATGTGGTTTGAGGTTCTAGCTTCTTTTTGTATCTTCTAAAGTGCTAAAAAAAATGCTTTAATAATAAAAAAGTAGTAAAGAATTAATTGAACTTAACTTATGCAATGAAATCCATCTTTTTCAGCAAAACTTCATACAAAAAATTTAACACGGTTTGCAGTCGCATCACTTAGTATTTCTTTTAACACATATTGGTGAGAAGAAGGTTGTCATTAGCTAGTAGGATTAACATCATTAAAAAAATTAATAAATAACACCTCTAATTGGCATGAGCATACCAATGCCAATACATGGAACGCGACTTTCAGTTATTGATGGATGAGTCTAGTCGAAGAAGTTTGAGAATCTAACCCATTAGTCCTAATTTTTTATTATGTACTTCGTGTATTATCTCTCATGCAGGCCCTCGCTCGAATTCTCCCTCTCTGATGAATTTAGACATGTTTTAGTCAAAATCTTATTGCTCTGTGAGCTTCCTCTTTCGCTCAAAAGTCTCTCCTATTAGCTTTCTATCTCTGATGACCTCTCCTGCAAACTTAGTTGTATGGCATCTAGAAAAAGTAAATATGTAATAGATCTTATCACACTTATTAAATCTCTTAATTTCATCATTAATCAACATAGCTATCTTTTTTCTCCCCTCTAGGAGTTCACATTTGATCATTTTTTCTAACATACAATCTAGCTTCACTTGAGTGAGGTATTATGATTAAAGTTTATGGCTTAATCGCATGGGTAAATATAAATTAATGGTTACCGATCAAGATTATTTCTTTCTACAACTAATTTATGTGGATAAATATAGATTATGTTGAACTTCTAGTGACATTCATATCTAAATTTAAGTTATCTCATATGTTAAATTAATATAAGCCTTGGTTTTTATGGCATTTTTATTTTATTAATATCATGTATTTATTTAAAATATATCAACAGGAGCAATAAATTTTTGTTTGATCTTATCAAATGATTGCAATAGACCCTTCACCAATATGGCCCATCTAGCATGCTATTTAACCCAATCCACATTATCATCAATAAGCATGCAGTCAGATAAATAGAACTAATATGTTTATCCAAACTATGTTGAATAAATCATCAAAAGAAATATAATATCCCTGACAAGTTTCATTTTAAGAGAAAAATTTGTTCATTCTTGTCCAATATAAATAAAATCTAAATCTTGAAAGTGTATCAAAATTAACTAGATTGTGCCTAATGCCAAGCAAGTGAAACACAACATGGAATATTACTTTTTTTAAAATTACAAATCAAATGGGAACAAACAAATTTGTATTTAGACAACATTCTACCATTTCTCATGAACAAGCACTTGCTTCCTAATAGCACTATATGATAATCTATAAAACTTCTTTTGTCCATATTTAAATGATAGGTTGCTCTTCATCATCAACCTATTCATGATTAAAATGTAGGATAAATATACGCGAGCACGTTAACAAATGAGAGTAAAAACAAAAGTTTAACGAATATATGAATTCTTTGTGTGATGATCAAGTTCTGTTCTGTAAAGTTCTGTAAATTTCTTCTTTTATTCCCAATGATATGCCTCTAATCTCTCCTGCAATGGAAAAAATTACCAATAATCACCACAACAACACACGCCATTGTTGAAATGGTGATAGATGCTTGAATCACCAACAATTATCTCTCTTCCTGTAAAACTGGAGATCTTTTTTATTGCACTGTGACAATCATTGCAAATTCTGATATTCTTCTTTACTAAAACAGGAGTTCCCACAGCTGATGAAATCAACCCAAAACTCAGTGCTAACCTTACAGTATGTCGACTTCCCAGATTTGCTTTCTTTCTCACAATATCTTCAGGGTTAAATCTGTCAGACAAAGTTACAGCATTTTCTCCAATCTCCATGGACAGTATGTCTGACACCATCTGAACTGTATCAATTTCAAAATGTGACCTGTCTCCTTCAACAAAGCTCCATGTCTTACAGTTTAGCTCCACGAAGCTCCTTCCTCTTGTCCTATGGAGGCCATTTTTTTTCATCAGAGACCTCACTCTCTCTGCATCCTCCCACCTACCAGCATCAGCATACATGCCATAGAGTATAACATAACATCCTGTGTTATCATGGTCCAGCTCAAAAATTCTTTCTGCTGCAAATTCTGCAACGTGGACATTGTTGTTATTTCTGCTTGCAGTTAACAAAGAACCCCAAATTCTCGAGGTTGGAGCCACCGGCATTCTTTCTATGAACTCCACCGCTTTCTCCAGATCCCCGGAACGGCCGAGAAGATCGACTAAGCAGCCATAGTGCTCAATCCGGGGATTAATTTTATGCTCCCTTTGCATGATATCAAAATACATCCAACCTTCATCAATGAATCCAGAGACACTGCACGCAGATAATATAGATAAAAAAGTGCTATCAGTTGGTTCAAAATTAAGTTTTTTCATGTCTGAAAACATTTCTAATGCAATCTTTTTAAGCCCATGAAGTCCATAAGCAAGGATAATTGTGTTCCATGTTACAACATCCGGGAATAGCATTTTATCAAACACCTTCCTTGATTCGTTTAGATCTCCACATTTTGCATACATAAATATGATGGAATTCTGTATCAAAGTGTTAGATTCATAGCCCAACTTGAAAACATAACTATGAATCTGCTTACCGAGACGAAGCAAAGCCAGTTCGGAGTATGCTGGTAAAATGCTTGAGATGGTGAAGGCATCTGGTTTTAAATATGGCTCTTCCAACATTAGCAATAGGAATAGATTCAAGGCTTCCAAACTTCTATTATTCTGTGCGTAAGCAGATATCATGACATTCCATGACACCAAGCTCTTTTCAGGCATTGTGTCAAACACCAACTTGGCAGATCTCAGCTCCCCATTTTTTGCATACAGTACAGTCAATGCAGTCTCGAGACACAAATGAGGAAGAAGACCTTTTCTGATAGCATCTCCATGAACTGATTTCCCATGAAGTAAACTTCTCAGTTGTGTCAAGGATGGGAGAAAATTAACCAGTGTTATGGCATTTTGTTCTATATCGCTCTCCCGCATATTCATGAATGAAGCAACAGCCATCTCATGTTGATTGCTGAGAACATATCCATTTATCATAACGTTCCAAACCACAACATTTTCTTTCGGAAACATGTTGAACAATCTCTTAGCGTACAACATTTCTCCACAATTGCAATACAGATCTAAAAGAGTGGACAGAACTTTGATATCCGATTCAACGTACTGCCTGATTATGTGACAGTGAATCTCCTTTCCCTTCTTTGGTAAAATTTCCAGGCAACAAGCTTCAAGGGCGCATAGAACTCCAAGCTCGTCAGATTTCATCCCAAAATCCTCCTGCAGTTTTCTAAACCATGAAAGTGATTTCAGTCCTTCGCCATTTGATACATACCCTTCCATCAGTGCATTCCACGAGACTGTCTCTCTTGCAGGCATGTCAAGGAACAATTTTTCTGCGAATTTGAAGAATCCCAGCTTTGAATACATTGAAATGAGGGAGTTGCAGACGTAGGTATCAGAGTGGAGTCCAAGCTTAAGCAGCTGGCCATGGAACTTCAAACCTTGGCTGAAAGATGGCAACTTTGTGCAGGATTTTATTAGAAAAGGGAAGGTGAAGTTGTCTGCAAGGTTGCCTGTCTGTTGCATTTGGTAGTAGAAATTCATGGCTTCTTCGTATTGGCCGATGTTAGTGTATCCTCTGATCATCAGATTCCAGTGAAAGTTTTCCGGCTTGTTGAGAGTTGTGAACAAGGTGAGAGCTTTCATCATCTGCCCAGATTCTATGAAGGAGTTGAGCTTCCATGAGAGCGAGGAGGCCTTATGGTTGGCTGTTTGCCTTGTCTTTGAATCTGCAGAAGCAAAAGTTGATTCTTTTCTTGTGATATTTCTTGTATGGTCGGATGCAGAGGTTGGATTTGAGATGGAGCTGCTGTGAATGCTGTGCAGAGTTGCTCTTGCCGCCATTTTTTCAGCTCGAGGAAGTACATGGGAAAGTATCTATGAGGATAAGAATTGATTTTCTAGAGAATAATTTATTTTTATTATTCTTATGGAACGGTTCATATAAGTCTACCTGGGAATAGATCAAAACTGTTTCCGGTCATGATAGACCGAGAAAAAGGTTTATGCGGAGGAGAACCATGGGGAGAGATTATTATGCACGTAGAATTGTGTTCAGGCGACGACTTATTATGCACGTAGAATTGTGTTCAGGCGACGACGGTGATATTTCGGAGGTTGGCATCATTGCTGTCGCCGGGATGTAGTTCGACGTCAGAACGACGGATGTAATAATTTTTCAAACGATGAGACGGTTTGGAAGCCCTTCTATTATTTCGAGAAAGAAGCACGAACTTGAGGCAACCAAGGCCTTTATATGTATATATAAACCTAGAATATGAGACATTCACATCAAGCAGAAAAGCAAAACAATGAGATCATTAAGATACAATGAACACAGTTATATATATTTTGGCAGATTAAAAAAATTATAAAAATGATACAAATAACAAATAATAATTTAAGTAAATCATAATACATATTTTTTTATGGAATAGTAAGATGTTCTCCTCTCTTCACATTATCTTTCTGTGAGCTCTCATTTGTCCTTCTCCATTCAGGTGTGCGTCTCCTTTGAAGTTATTAGATATCCTATCCTCTATGGCATATTTCTCTTTGTGATTCTCATTACACTTCTTAGTTTCTATTTTTGTTTGACTTACGGCTAGGGCTCACCTCCTCCCACTCCTCATCCTGTCTTATGTGATGTTAGGGGGATTTGTTGCTTTTCTCTTTTTTGTTTTCTTTTTTTTTTTGCTTTTTTAGTTTGACTTGCAAAAATTCTGTCTACGAGTTGAGTTCTAAAAAAAATTGTGTTCTGTTAGAAGATTTGTTTTTTGGGTCTTTACTGCATCTCTTTTATGGGTCTTTTGGTGCATTAGAAGACATGGTTTTCATTCATATACTAAGAAGATTGGTTGTTCTTTGAATTTATGCATTTTATTATGCTAGGGATTGGTTGTCTTCGAGTTTATGGATTTCATTATACACTGGGTTATATGTTCTTTGAGTTTATGTATTTCATGGTGCTCATGGTTGGTTGTTCTTTGGGTTTATGATGAGAATGTGCTCGGGGTTAGATTTTCTTCGGTTCTGTGTATTTTGTTCTGCTATGAGGTTGGTTGTCCGTCGGGTTTATGATGACAATGTGCTCGAGGTTGGTTGCCTTGTTTAAGATGACAATGTGATCTTTTTTCTTTGTTATGCTCTTTGTTTTGAGTTTGATGCTGATAAGATTATAATCAGTTATGTATTTGGAATTATAATGAATTCTTGTTGTGATATGGGCTATGTTGTTCTTTGTATTAACAATGAAAATATACATCTTTTTTTGGTTTGTTATTCAGTAAGTTTGTTATTATATGTTCAAAAGGTTATGATGAGAGTCATGTGTGTGGAATTATGATGACGACCTACTGTGTTATGGGGTTATGATGACAATTATTTGTTCTTTTGAGTTTGTGATTATCAAAAATATTGTGGCGTACAGTTATATGTTCTATTTTGGAGAGTTTCAGGTTTGTATCAGATGAATATGGTTAGTGTGAATATGATTAGTGCTCTCTAAAAAGAATTTTCTGCGGAGAGTGAAGTAATATGATCTCCTTGCTAAAGTGAAGTAATTTGGTCTTATTCTTGCACAATGGTAGTTTAGTTTGAAATATATATTAGTTGAGAGATTGAGAATGTTAAAGTGATAATGAGATATGCAGCAATCTCCTCAAAGTCCCAACCAATTCTTCATATATGTTATATTACTGCTTTAAAATTGGAGTTGGAGTCGATATTTTTATTCTAGGGGTTTTATGTGTCGCACGATTTTGGGGATCTTCTGGATGGCCTTTATGTTGTTACGATTTTTAATATATATGATCTTGCCCTAAAATATTCAAGGGCAACCAAGATTCCTTTTTTTAAGCCATTTATCTTATTTGGATTATCTGATGATAGATTGTTTATATCTTTATATTGACACTGAACCCTGAATTTTATTTTCTAATTTTAACTTTTTATGTTTTCATTTATATGGATGGAATATTAGCTTATGTTTCAAATTTTTCAGAGAACAATTCTCACATTTCCTATTTACTATTTTTTCACCTGTGAGTTGCAATGGGCAAATAGAAATAAGGTGGGTTGTCTACTACATGGGATAGAAAAGATATGCTTGTTTTTTGTAATGTGTATTTGAAAGAGAAAGAATTAGGTAATCCACATATAACGTACTTTAGTAAAAAATGATAGACATAATATAATTCAAATTTTTGTGAGAAAATTGAAAGAGTGCATGATAGGAAAATAAAAAATAGTGAGATCAATTAAAAAAGGACTATAAGCTGTGGAAAGAATTAAAATATGGGTCAACCGAACTGGGGACCACATAAAGAAAACTATGGATCCATCAGAAAATTGGTGGAAGGAAAAATTGGAGGTGATTTTTTTTAAAATTTTTTTTATATCCCATAACTTTTTTAATATTTGCAAGATAATATGATTATTATCATCACTTCACTAATTATAGTTTGTACCAAATGCAAAAATAAATAAATAAATAAATCAATCAATCAATCAAACTTTGTGGCATTGATATTGAACTTGAGGAGAAGCCTTACATGATTTTCAGTGGATTCGTTGCCACTGGTGACCATGCATGGGCTTCGGGGTACCAAGCTCCAATTGATTTGGATGCCCAAGAAACATCTCAACAAAGTGATAATTTAAATGATTCTAAAAAAGGTTCATATCATACTACAACTAAGCACACTATATCCAACCAAATGAAATGTGAACATTCTATTGAACCTAACGCAGAGAAAAGGGAAGCCATTGTATCTTTTTTTTATAAGAGATCAAATTTCCAAACTAATTGCACAAGTTCAAGTTTAGGGTCTGAGCCATGTTAATCACACAAACCTCCTTCCATTTATGATTTCATTAGAACACTTGAGATAATTTGTGAAGTTTATGATGACATACCACGACACTTATTCGAAGGGATCTCTTCATTTTTGAGAGTCTACCAAATTACTAGAGGACCTAACTAAAAGAGAGAAGTTCATGTCGATCGCAGCAGGACAAATGATTTATTACTTGAGTTTTTTTTCTGAAAGCGAACACAACTAGACCAATTTGTATTGATTTGTGATTATCAGACTTTCATACTTTATCATTGTCGGACTCTTATGTGTTATTTTACATATATCTTTGTTGTGATTATAAATTCCAGTGAACTTATTCTTTATTTCTACATTTTAGTGAAATATTTCACCTTGAATTCTAAGGGTTTCCAATTTTTCATGTTCATGTAAATGGTGGCTATAGTTATGTCCGACCACAAGAAAAAGGTTTGCAAAAAGATCATGATTACTGTTATATGCTTAATTAATGAATACTATGAAATATACATTTGTAACTCTCAATGACATCAACCTACATTGGAGATAAAATAAATTAGAGAGTCATTTGCAAGAAACAAGATAATTCATATTAGTTGAGCTTGTCACAAGCACTAATAATTTATCTTTTATAAGATTGACGTACATATCATGGCCTTTATGACTCTTCAAAAACAACACCAAGAAAAATGTTACGGATAACATTTATATATTATAAGAACAAATGTGAGAGCTCTCAACATTCATCTGAAATAATTAACAAATATTTCAACATCAATTTGTATGCTCTTATTAGCATGGCATCAACTAATGTTAAGCCGCTATATCTTACTTTCAAATATAGCTCATTATCATCATTACATGTCCTACTTCAAGGTAAACCTTATACCCAAGAAATATTTATATCAACTATCACTAATCATTTAACTTTTTTTTTCATTTTTTATTATTACATGATATTTCTTTTGTTTTAGATTGTCATGATTAGATTTCATCTCTCAAGTCCCATTTTTCATTGCTTTCCCCATTTCTTAACATACTGATGATGATGATGATGATTGTTTAAAGAAGGAAATAATAGTAAGCCACACAACTTTCTTTCGTTACATGATACTTAGGAGCAGTACAATTTAAAATAATTTATTTAAAAACAAGAAGCTATGGAATACAACATACACATTGCATCGACCAATTTAGGTTAGCAATTCAACTTTAATTGCCTCAAATGAAGCCTCAACTAGGAGAAATATTTACGTACGTAAGACGTACGCGGCGCTGCGTACATCAGTGAGGTTATTCAAAGGGTATTGGGGGGTTATATCTGCATTATACCTCATGTAACCTCTCTGTAACTTACCTGTATCCTACTTGTAACTTCTAGTAAGTTCCGCGCTTCTGTTTTCATATATTTGTAGGTTGCAGGCAGGTTATAAGGAAATTACACGGGATATAACGTGAATATAATTCCCTAATACTCTTTGAATAATCTCCTTGACGTATGCAACGCTGCGTACGTCTTACATATATAATTTTTTTCCCTCAACTAGGGCATATCTGGATAAATATCAAAAAGCAACTGTCTTGAAGAACAATAAATTTTAAGAAAATTCACATGCATAGCACATAATTCTTACGTATTTACATATCTTACACCTAATCTTTCATATTTACATTGTTATACAAACGAGGCCTCAACCAAGGCATAACCGGATAAATATGAAAAAGCAGTATTTCTAGATAACCCTAAATTTTAGAAAAATTTGCATACATCGCACAATTCTTACATACGTATATATCTCACACCTAAACTTTCATATTTACATATATACCATTGGTGTTATAAACCTCTGCATGAAAGGGTGAATTTAACTTTTAAAAAGGGATAATAGTACTAATTTTAATGTGATACTGAAAACTTGTGTGTCATGTGTAAATATAGAAGTTTAGGTGTGAGATATATAAAAACATGAGAATTGTGTGGTATCCACATAAATGCCCTAAAATTGAAACCATATAACCGATTCAGATAGACTAATTTCAATCACAGAGACATAACAAAAATTGAAGTCCTATTTTCTAAAAAAAGGTTAATCCATATAAAAGTGACTAAATCCCCATTTTGAAACAAAAAATTGTCAAAATTTGAATTTGACAGATGCCTAAAGTCATATGCTATGGCTAAAAAAAAAGAAAAATACAGAAGTGAGACAAAAAATCACAAATGAAAGCCTAAATATGGAGGCATTCTGCAGCTTTTCTTATTTTTCCGGGCGCATAACTCAAAAACACCCCATAGACAAATAATTGAACATGGTGCCATAAACAGGCATAACAATTACAAATAGATTATACGAGAAACAGATCAGCTCTTTGTATAAAAAACTGTTAATCCGCACCAATCAGATTTCTGATGACGAATGGCAAGATTCCACCATGGTTGTAATATGCTAATTCTACCTGTTCCAGCACAACCATATCAGAATTATCAAGCAAAATATTTACAATTGAAAAAAAAAAAATTTACATACATATCACTCAATTCCTATGTAATTACATTCTAACAACTAAACTTTAATTTTTACATTTATACATGAAAAGGTGTATTCCACTAGTTAAAAGTTAAAATAGTTGCATTTTTATGTGATATGAAGGATTTTGATGATATGAATGTAAACAATGAAGTTTTCGTGTTAGACATGTAAATACATAGGAATTGGGTGGTATGTATGTAAAATGGATGCGTTCTCTTACCTCTGTATCAAACCGAACAGTACATGTAAAGGTTTTGTCATTATTGGTCGTAACGGTGGCATCTTGACCAGGCTTGATTTCACCTGCACTGGTTGGGAGGTGTATGGTGAAGCGTTCATGACCGGTTAATCCGAGGGTTTCTGCATCTTCGCCGGACTTGAAACATAGAGGAATGATGCCCATTCCCACAAGATTGCTGCGGTGGATTCTTTCAAAGCTCTTGGCTATTACAGCTTTGACACCCTGCAAATAACAAGTATTAGCCATGGAGTGCTGAGGGAGACGATTGAATGGAGATTTAACAAAATGTGGTTGGATTCAAGGTTGATAAGATACATGAGTTCTTAGAGTAGCTGAGTCAGATATGAATCCAAGAAGGGAGATTTACATGCATACAACTCAATTCTTATGTATTTACATATCTTAGTTACATTTTGCTTCTATACATTTTCACCATCCAAATCTTTCATATCACATAAAAAATGCCAATATTTTAACCTCTAACGATTAAAATACACATTTTCATGCATAAGTAAGGTGGCATATATGTAAGAATTAAAATTTAGGCATTAGATATGTAAATACGTAAGATTTGAATGGTACGCATGTAAATCTTCCATTGATGAAATATGATTTAAATTATAAATAAAAGTCTTATATCAAGTTATCCAGCCAAAGGTTAGCAAGGATGGGTTCCAAAAATCTTATATCAAAATCTTCTAGCCCAACTTTTGATTCGAATTTACATAAAGTGGCTCAAAAATTAAGCACATTTTACTAAATAATACTACCTATATTTGAAAAGGAGTTAACTATACCAGAAGCATTGGGCCCTTTGCAGCCCAATCACGCGAACTTCCGCTCCCATATTCTGCACCAGCCAAGATGATAGTGTCATGACCTTCCCCCTTATATTTCTGTTCAAAAAAGTAAATAAAAATAAAGAGATTCAGCTTCTGAAAACTTAAAATAAGCATCAAAAACAAAATTGCACGTTCAAACATCGCCATTTTAAAAAGTTCTATCATTCAGTTTGAAAGGCTCAGAAAATTACCATCGCGGCATCAAAAACAGAGAGCTTCTCCCCCGAGGGAATGTGAACCGTTTTAGGCCCAACTTCACCTTCCAAGAGCTTATTGACAAGCCGAATATTAGCAAATGTTCCCCGTGCCATCACCTCATCATTGCCGCGCCGACTTCCATAGGAGTTGAAATCTTTCCTATCTACACCACGCTCCATCANGACACCACGCTCCATCAAGTATTTGGCGGCAGGGCTATCCTTATGAATACTTCCAGCAGGTGAAATATGGTCGGTTGTGATACTATCACCAAAGCTTAACAGACAGTAGGCGTCCTTCACAGGATGGGGGCCAGGAGGAGACATTTTCATGTCCTTGAAGTATGGAGGCTCATGAATGTACGTTGATGAAGGATCCCATGAATAAAGAATGCTGGGTGACACTTCTAGTTGATTCCACATGGGATTTCCAGATGTAATTGCTTGATATGTAGATTTAAACATGTCTGGAAGAACACTGGATTGCACAGCCTACATAATTTTGAGAAAATAAAGCTTTAAATTATAAAATAATGTCTGATGAGCAATTTGTTATAAAAATACGTGAACTGAATCATAAAAAAATTACGTTTGCAATCTCTTCATTGGACGGCCAGATGTCTTTGAAGTACACTTTTTTGCCATCCTTTGAGGTACCAATGGGTTCTTTGTCAAAATCAATGTCAACCTGAAATGTAAAAGACAGAAAATTATGAGTATAAAATTCATAGTTAGGATAAAAAAACAGGATAGCGAATCAGATTGAGAAATGACACACTTCAAAGCAAGCAAAGCTTTTGAAGGAAAAAATCGCATAATCATAAAAATACATAATAAGTTTTTATCATTATTCGATCATAAGGTGGAACAATTCAACCAATTTAGATCAATTTCTTATAGGCCAACACAAAGAGTTAATCAGGTAAAAAAAAAAGTTGAATCGTGCAGGTTTTATGTTTTACTGGACCTATTAACATTTAAACCAGAATATGCTCGTTAAAAACTTGCACTAGTTTGAAATGTAATAGAGATAATGGTCCTTACATCCTTACAGTTTAGTTTGGTTTACATATGGGAACTTTGTATATAAACATACTTACTGATTATTGGTGGTTACTTATCATAAATTCAAGGAAAACTTTCTTATTGATTATTGGTGGTTATTTATGTTATGATAATTCAATAAAAAAAATCCTACAATCCTTGTTTTAGCTTCATGTTTTAGTTTTCTCGAGGATTTATCAACTCATGAAGTCTCCGTATCAACCTGCTTAAGGATCTACTATTTTGGCATCCTTTAATTTCTTTCTTTATCTATCGATTACAAAATTAAGTATTAGAACAAAATTCCTGCTGTTTTGCTTTATCTGTACTCAATTTCTTGTTATCGGATTTGAGTATAACAATTTCCTTGTATTTTTCTTTCTGAAATCAAAATTCTTACATCATCTTTCCCTCTCAATCTTTCTTCCATCTCTTAAGCGCTCAATCTCCTGAAATTGTACCCTCGAGCCCTTCCTCTCTTCCATGGAGATCCTGTGCAAAGCTTCTGCACCCACCTTCCTTCTCTTTCCTCAAGTGAAAGCATGTAAGAACCAAAAGCAAAATCCCTTCTTCATATACTGCCTACCCAGATTCTTCCCCTCTCTCTATCATCCTCCCCATTTCCTAAATTTCCCAAACAAAATCCTCAAACATAAACAAATTTTTACAAATTTGAATTTGAATCTACATTGATTTAATTCACATCCTTAACATTTCCTAAAATCTCTAGACTAAATTGGCCAATCCAATAAAATCCAAATTTAACAAAGCAATCCTAATAAGAAAAAAGATGGAACTACATATCATATTTGAATATCGTAAAATTAGGTGCAATATCCAAGATATCAGTTACCATGTTGCAAGCAAAATTGCAAACTGAAGCTCTTTCTGCCTCTTGTCACTTAACCGTGAGTGACTAGGAAAATAAAGACGGAAAAATAAAAACAAAAAAGAAAAGAAAAACAAGAGAGGCTTCTTTCTTAGGAATTTTTCAAACTACTCTAAGAGGTTTGTTTAATATTTTTCTGAAACACCATTGAAAAATGAGTTTGATCGTACTCAGTGATAAAGTGTCATTTCTTTCATAAACTGGACTACTTTTCTGTTAATTGGCATGCATAAGTTTTTTTAAGGAAACTCATCTCGTAACTATATGGCATGCAAATTAAGAGTGTGAGTTGCCAAGAAAATTTTCTTGGGTGGTGAGTAATCTAGATTGTGTAATTGACACATGAATAAATGAAGATTTGAAAGCTATTCGCTCTATTTTGTGTTTTATTCATTTTCCTAAATCTGAATTTATGTATGAAATTGAAATTTGAAACAAGCAGTTAATTCTAAATTGTACATAATATTATCCTGGTGGTTGCATTGCATTCAGCAATTGTGCTTGTTTTGGCATCGTCTTCCCCTCGTAAATTTTGAGTATCGAGACAAGAAAATGAAAGATTGCCTAGACATGAGAAAACTATTTTAGTATATGACAAATAGTGTAGAAATCAAGATGAATATGAGAGAGAAAAAAAATTAACTGAGTTAAAGATAAGTTAAATGAAATGTCAAACAAATTAAAGACCTGATATTTCAACTGAACCAAACCATAAATTTTGGCAAAGGAATACTCCATGATGTTTTTTCCTTGGACGGAATCCAATAAGAGAATGTTACCTCATCCCGTCACCTTAAATGATTTAGAAAAACCTCAATGATCATGATGACGTGCCAAAGAAAAAAACCAACAAAAGAACGATGACCTTCTAGACTGCAGGCTTATAGAAATATTCTTGAGATAAGTTCATTGTTGACCTCATTTTTATTGAGGTCTTAGTTTCCTACTCCATGAACCCCAAATATAGCCTTAGGAGTCCCTTGTTGACCATCCTAGCGGACTAGCAATAGAGCCCACCTCCCGTAGAACTTCAAGCCACTTCTTGACTCATTTTTGTGAAGAACTCGCATTGTGGTTCCCAGCACTCAACTTTTAGTTGCATGGGCTAAGGACCAACATGTAGAGGGCCCGAAAATGAGTTCCTATAGAATCAAACAGCCTTAGGTGAACCCTTTGTGACTCAAACACTCGTGAACGCCGCAATTCACGCACTCGTTACACCACGCACGAATTTGACACATTTTTGGCCCGACCTTTGGCGAACTCGTTCGGATGACCCCGGATGACGAAACGGACAACACCGACGCGTCCGGAACGTCAACTTTAACTAGGAAGGACACACATATTGCTAAGATTACACGCGCGCATAAATGGCACGGAAATCGATGTATTTTTTTTAGCAGACCCGGGCTAAACCCAGGTTCAAATCGAGTTTGACTTGGGCTGGATATGGCCTAAGCCCGGGCTAATTACTTCAACCCACGGATTTCAAATTTCAAATATATCATTAATTACACCATAATTTGATATAATGAAGATTAGTTCTTTTTCCAATTAATCCTCCTCTGCGCAAGGAAGGTATTCAGTTCCCCGCCAAAACTCTCGAGTAACGGCTCCCCCATCTTCGACTATACAAACTAGCCTCGTATCTTCCCCGCAGAGGATTCCGTATTCGATCATCTTCCTCCCGCATCGAAGCACGCCTGCTCGGTCCCGTCTCTGCACTTCGCCTCTTCCTCCTCTCGCTCACTTCCTTTGGCACTAGAGTCCCCGCTCGACTCCCGATCTCCCGCTCGACTCCCGATCTCCCGCACTCGCCTGCTCGACCCCGATCTCCTGCACTCGCCTGCTCGATCCCGATCTCCCGCACTTCGCCGCTTCTTCCTCTCGCCCGAGTCCCCCACTCGACTCCCGATCTCCCGCGCTCGCCTGCTCGATCCCCATCTTCCGCACTCGCCTACTCGCCTCTTCCCTGCATCGAAGAAGCTCGACTCACACCCCGATTGAAGCTCCTGCTCACCTCCCTCGACTTTCCATTCTCGACCGAAGCACCCTCACACTCGTCTCCTCACACAGAAGCTTTTCCGACATCCTCTACTGCAGTCCCAGGTTTGTGTCTCTTACATAAGTCTTATCCCGAATCTAATAATTAGCTGGCTGTTTGAGATATTCCTTCATACAGATTAAACTCATCATCACCATTATTCTTATACTAATTGCTTTGATCGGTTTTATGAACTTCCCTTACCTTTGAATCTTAAACGCGAATTTTTTTTAAGAAAGAAAAGATGGATTAAAACGTGATTATCACAGTTAGAGAGTTTCTTGCCATGTGAGTTATTCACTGTTTTACATCATCATGAATGAGGAATTATTTTATGTGTAAAAAGTCGTTATATAAAATTGTTATTCATGATTATTTTATGCTAATCTAAAAAGAACGTTAATATAGAAAATCCCAGATGAATTTAAACACCAAATCTATCTGTAGTTTGCTGAAGTTGGAATCTACGGCTGAGCTAGCATTCAGTTGTTGGATTTATTTTTTAATTGTTGAATGCACTCTTGCCTCATAACTACATGCATGAAATTGCTTTCAAAGGATTGAACATTTAATTGAGCACCTGCTTAAAGTTGTATCCAATTGTTAAAGGTTTTAATTAGTTTATGTTTATTTGGGAAGCATCAATCAATTTTCTTTCTTCTGCTTCATGATTTAGATATTTTGAGAAATAATGAAGCTAGCTTTACATTGCTTTATGATTTTTGGAATTGGAAGTTGTTGTCAACTTTGCGTTATTTTGCAATTTAGACTTGAGGAAAGTTTACGTGCACACCACTCAATCTTTGTGCACTTACATGAAAATGTGTATTTCAGCCTTTTAAGGATATAATCACAATATTTTGATGCAATATGAAAGATTTGGATGGTATAAATGTAAGAATTGAAGTTTAGTTTTGAGATATGTTAACGCATAGGAATTGTGGGGTTTGCTTGTAAATCTTTATTCGATTCTTTATGGCCGAATTCTAGGTATTATCGTTGTTTTGAAGAAGAATCGGGATGTCGTTCTAAGTTGTCATTCTTACTGTGTTGCCTTGACTTTTTCATCGTTTGGATACTATAACTTGCTGGTTTCGGAGGCTTTATATGCCACCCGGATGTTGATTCATTTACTATTCTCGAGGGGCTTTGTGCCCCATTTAAATGCTGATTTTGGGGGGATTTACTTGTTGTTTTAATGTTGTTTGGAGGATAATTAAATGATGTTTTGGGGACTGTTTTGGGCTAATTTTGTTGCAGTTCCGGAGCTTTAAATGTACACTTTTAGTAAGGTTTTGTACTGTTTTGGGGCTGGTTTAGATTGGTTTTGCTGCAATTTTTTTTTTGTACCTTTTTAGGAAGGTTTTGTCACTGTTTTGGGACTAGTCTAGACTGGTTTCGCTGCAACTCTTTGAACATTTTTAGGGAGGTTTGGTCACAATTTAAACGCACATTATTTTGGGATGTTTTGAGATCGTTTTATTCACTGCTTTGGAGACATCAAAGGCATATTATGAACACCATTTTGACACTGTCTTAACATTGTTTTGGAGGCGTTAAAAGCATCATTTCGGGGTTGTTTATGCACTGTTTTGGAAAGGTTTTGGGCATCATTTAAGCAATAATTTACATGCTGATTTGAAATATTTAAATGTTATTTTGGGCCGACCAAAACACTGTCTTGGAGTAGATTTAAACGCTCTTCTTGAGAGCCGATTTAGTTACAATTTTGAAAAAGTTTGAATGTTTTTAGGCCGATTCACTTATTGTTTTCCCTATTTTTGGCTTTACTAGTTTTAGGCATGGGTCAGTCTCCTCCTTTTGTTTTATTTATTTATTTATTTTTTAAATGGTTAAGTCATAAAGATGGGGATTGATGATTTAATTATTTGGAAGATATAAAAAATCTTAAATCACCTTAAGCATAAGTTAAAGGGTAGGCTTCCTAGAGTTTTAGGAGAACACCCTAGGTGAGAGTCCATCCACCTAGTCTTCAGTGTAGACCTCCTAGACTTTAGGTGCACACCCTAGGTGAGAGCCCATCCATCTAGTCCTCAGTCTAGGCTTCCCAGAGCTTAGACACATACCCTAGGTGAGAGTCCATTCACCTAGCCCTCAATGCAGGCTTCTTAGACTTTAGGTGCACACCATGGGTGAGAGTCTATCCACCTAGTCCTCGGTTTAGGCTTCCTACACTTTAGAAGCACACCCTAGGTGAGAGTCCATCCACCTAGTCCTCGGTTTAGGTTTCCTACACTTTAGAAACACACCCTAGGTGAGAGTCCATCCACCTAATCCTCAGTGTATGTTTTCTAGACTTTAGGAGCACACCATAGGTGAGATCCCATTTACCTAATCTCTGCAGTGTAACCTCCTAAGGTTTTAGGAGCATACCCTAGGTAAGAGTCAATTCACCTAATCCTCGAATGCACACCTAAACTAGACACTTGACCCTAATTCACAAATTGACTAAGACACTAGAAAGGATGCACCGAGGCGTAGTTCATGCTTCTTTAATTAAATCAACAGTGAAATTCTCTCAATGACTTAACCTACAATAAAACCCAGTGCATTGGGATTTGAGCTTTGATATTACACTCAAATCATCCTGGCAATTGGGGAAATTTGTTAACGCCACATATGGATCATCGGACTAGGATGAGTCAGGGTCTAAGTGGCGAGGGCGATGACGATATTGCTTATGTGTGCTTAAACAAGGGATACGAAGTGAGATTATTAGAATAGTAATTCTTATCTCAAGAATATTCTATAAGAGAGAGGAAAGAATTGATGATGCTATTCGCCAACCCTTGGTGGGATTGTTGCCTCGACACTCTTAGGTTGTCAGTGGTTCTAACACGATTAGAGTGACTAACTTGTGAACTGCATGACTTTACAAAAATATTTACGAAAATAAAACAAAATCTCTTTTGCATGTTAAAAGGAATTCTGCATAAACAAGACTTAAACAACAGCTTTTGTATGAAAATCAAATAATTTTTCTATGAAAATTTATAAAAGTACATGGTTTGTCATTTGGATTGAGGTTAAGAACTACCTCCTGTAAATTGTCGAGTTGGTAACTCTTACTCAAGGTCGGGAAGCACACAACCCAGCTCTGAGTCCCCACTTTTACCAATGTCTTATACCCAGTCCTGATCTGTCATATGTGGTTACAGGTTTCTTTTGTTCGTGATGTCCACTACTCGTTTTTATGACTTTCATGCTGGGTTTTCTTGCCTTATTTATTTTTTTTGTAAGTATGTTTAAATATGTTGCAAATCATACTATGCTCGCAACACTAATAAAACAACAGTAGCAGATGCCCAGGTACGCTTTTACAGTTTATCTACAGCATTTTACTTTACTGCATTTTACCTTTTAAGTACATTTTTATTTACCTGCAATTTGATTATTCTGCATGCAAAACCGGTACTGAAACTAAAACTGAAACAAAACAAAACCAAACACTGACATCAAAACTGTGAAGCACAAATCACCAATCTCAAACACTTAAACCCTGCAGTCGTCGCGACGACAGGAGCTTGGAGCCAACTTTATGGGCAGCACGACGAGGAATTCAGACCGAGCAACAAGAGGATCTTCTTCAGCATTATCTTTTCCTAGCATAATAACAACCCATAGGACTTCGAGGTAGCTCGCCTAGCGCGACGTAAATCCTCACATCTTCTTTAGGCTCCTGTACAACCATGTTGTGCAGCGTAAGTCCTAACTCGTCTTAAGTTCTGAGGTTGTCGTGTGACACGACGTAAACCCTCTTATCTTTGTGGGCTACTTGCATAATCAGGTGTTATACATATATAAGTCTCAAATAATAAAATTGGCAGGATTGAATAATTGAATAACATCATCTTTAAAAATGCAGCCACACAATAGGATAGTTTGGGAAGTCATTAAGGATTCTCCTTAGGATCTATGACATCCCGTACCTTTTCTTTTCTTTGGACTCCTGAAATAACTGTTCATATTTGAGCAACTCCCATTTGTCTTTCCACGTCCTACTGCGAAAACCTAAACTTCAAAATCTTGAAGGCTAATACCTCTGATCATTATTGAGAGTTTTCTCAAGTGACCCCAGTCATTTGAGATATAATTAACTATAGGGGCTTGCCCTTATAAGAAACTTGGAACCCATGTAAAATAAACTCTATTTAATCTTTATATTATAGGGAAACTTGTCGGTCATACATAAAAATATTCGCAGACCAAACGGATGTAACAAATCTCTTAGCTTGCAGGATTGGGTCTACCGCCGAGATCTATACTTATCTTTCGGGAGGGTGTAGTATTCGCGGTATCGAGCACGATTATGCAAACTATTGGATGAATGAGATCCATTTGGTCTCATTTTTCAAAATTAAAACATACTACTTTCAAAACCAAAAATATATGTCTATTATATTAAATTAAATTTCAAAAATTATTTTCATACTCATATTTTCGAATCCATCGAAAAAGTTGACCGACATTCATACATCAATCATTCCCAATTTGAACTAAAGAGGAAGACACCATCTGGCTCATAGAGATCACTTGGATCTTAAAGACCAAAAAGAATATAAAGACCATATAAACTATCTGTAGGATATTTTAGGGAAATTTTATTTTTAATATCTTATATTATTATTATTTTCTATTTTTAGGATTCATAATTATTGGTATATCATAATTTCAGTTTCCTTTTGTATTATAGGGAGTAATGGCTAATTTTATTGCTTTTCTAATATGGGAGTCATCCCCCTCTATTTATCTTGTAATCGTCTTCTATGAAATTAAAGAGGAGTAATTGTTTTTTCCCTCTAAAAATCACATGGTATGAGACCCCTAATCACATCAACATCTTCAATTCGGGTTCTGTTTCGTGACCCCTCGCTATAAAACTTGCATTATAGCTTAACTCGGAAGGCAACGACTAGACCACAAATCTGGGAAATCCTTTACAAGAAAGTTGCAATTAAAGCTTATTGGGAAGGCAACGACCATGTAGCCGGACTCGGAGAACCATATCGCGGCTAGGTAGGCAACATGGTCGCGATTAAAGCTTGTTGGGAAAACAACGACCGGATCACAAAACTTGAAGAGCGGGATTGTGGCATTCAAATACCAGAGGTGTTCCATATCCTTCCTCTTCATCAAAGTTGTGCAGGCTTGGCCCACATCCAAAACTAGGGCGTGTTTCTTGTTTTCCTCAGGATAGCCACTACACGTAGGCTGTTTTTCACAGATTTTGAGAATGCCATGCAAATCAGCGATAATGATGGGAGTTCAAAAAAAATTCTACATCGCTGATTCCAATAAATCTGAAACAGTCTCATCTCACCCTGCAGCTCCACTCATAGGTATATCGACTAAATATTTTCTTAAGAATTTACCACCTTACCTCACAATTATAATACTCAATAGCGGTCAACGGAAGGCAAAATTGGGTATTTAATCGACGAAATCCCAAAACCCATGGCTAGAAATCCAAATCTGAAAAAATGACAGTCCAAAAATGCTCTGGTAAAGACATGGCTCATCAACTTCATGGATCTTATCATAGAAACACCTCGTCTATTCCTTCCCACTGCTCGATATATTTGGAAGTTTGTTTAAGATCTTTGTTCGAGCTTAGAGAATTCATCGCAACTTTTTAAGTTGAAAATTCAACTTTGGAATTCTAAATAATATGATTGTGATGTTACTACATATTTCAATGAGTTGGTAACATTATGATAGAAGTTTGACCAATGTTATGAAGATATCTGGAAGAATTTGAATGATTATGCTCACTACAAGAAAAGAAATGACTATCTACATGCTCTTAACGGGTCTTAATTGAAGTTTTGATGAAGTTTGAGGTCGAATCCTTGGTAGGAAACCTCTACTATCAATCCGAAAAGTCTTTTATGAAGTTAGACTTGAGGAGTGTAGAAAGAAAATTATGTTGTGCAATACTGAAACGTCTGGTAACATTGAAACGTCTGGTAACATTGAAAAGGAGAACTCGACACTTATGTCAAAAGGGGTTGATAATAACAAAAAATGACAGAAAAAATCATGGCACAAAAAGAAGACATGTTAGAAACTTCATGGGAAACCTGCAAATCAGAAATCAAAATTCAAGCATTGAGGTCGAGTTTATCAAGCTTCTACCAGGGAAACTCAAGATCCACCTGCTAATTCAAATTCAATCCCTTTCACCAAGAAGCAATTAGAGCACTTGCACAAATTATTTCAATCTCAAAAATTATCCCTAACACCATCTAGTTTTGTAGTACAGAAAGTCAACGCTCTAGCCAATATTTTGTCATGTACTATTCCTAATTTTTCCCATTCTTAGATAATTGATGTTAGTGGAACTGATCACATGGCTGATTGTTCTAAATTATGTTCCTCCTATGGATCTTGTGCAAGCAATAAAAAGGTTCAAATTGTCGATGGTTCCCTCTCGATAATTGTCAAATTATGAGCAGTCAAACTCTCTCCATTGTTAATTCTTAGTGATGTTCTACATGTTCATAATCTATCGTGTAACTTATAGTTTATTAGTAAAATTACTGTTAATCATCAATATCAAGCTAACTTATATTATTCTTGCTATGAGTTTTAGGAATTGACTAAGGAGCAGATGATTGGCAGTGTCAAGGGAAAAAAAATATTATTTTGAAGATGGACTTGACTCAAATAGACAATGTCAAATTACTAGCTAAAATTTTATTTCTATTTCTAAAGATAATGAAATTATGAAAGATAATGAAATTATGTAATGACATTATAAATTAGGTCATACTAGTATTCATTATCTAAAGCAATTGTTTCTCAAATTACTTTAGAATAAAAAAGTTTCTATTTCAATATGAAGTTTGTCAGTTTGCAAAACATCATCGTGCATCATTTTATTCATAAAAATACAAATCTCGTACACTAATTACTCTAATTCATTTGACATCCGAAATCCTTGTAAAAAATATTACATATTCTGGAAAAAATATGATTTACTAATGATCGCACAATATTAAGTTGGGTTTATTTAATGAAAGAAAAATTTGAAGTAGAAACAATTTTCAAAAACGTTTACATCATGGTACACACAATTTCAAAAAATCATTCAAGTATTACAAAGTGATGATGGCTAAAAGTATTTCAAAAATACTTTGAGTCAACTCTTTCTCGAGAAAGAAAATAAGTTATCGAAGCTCTTCTTTCGACACTCACAACTAAATTGGTGGCTGCAAGAAAAAACAAGCCCTTATTGGAGATAGGTCGAGCATTGCTATTTACCAATCAGATACCTAAATATCTTTGAGGGTTAAATTGTTCTTTCAACTAAATTTCCTAAAAAAAGAGCACCCAATAATGTTTTAAACTTTGAAACAGCTTTTAATGTTTTTCAAAAAATATTTCCTAAGAATCGATTCTCATCTTCTCTACCTCTAAAGAAATTTATTTGTATTGTGTCGTTCACATTCATAACTAAGAAAAACTTGAATCATGAGCTAAAAAATGTGTGTTTGTTCGTTATGCTCCTTACCAAAAAGGGTATAAATGTTTTGATCCTAATTCTTAAAAAATATTTGTTACAATGTATATCCTTTTTTTTTTTTAATTATAACTTTTCCTTTCACCTCATCTTCAAGGAGGGAACAAAAAAATAAAAATTTGGCAACTGAGTTTTAGAATTTTCTTCAAATAAAAAGACTCCCAAAATAGCATATCCCAAATCTTGATTGGTCAACCTAATAACCCTAATGATATTTTATCAAGAGAGAACGAGTCAATTTTTTTAGATGTTGAAGTTTCTTAATGTTATCTCATGATGTTCACAACAAAGGAGAAACAAGAAAAAGAACTACAATTGTGGTACCATCTGATATTGTCTAATCGCAGTAAAGGACAACTCAAAAGAAAAGGTCTACAGATCCTTTAAACTGCCCACAATCCCCAAAACCAAGTAATGTCCTCACTAATCATTTAACCTATTTTCAGTCCACTTCACATTCTAATTTTGTGTCTTATAGTCCTAAATCTAAGCCTAGTTAGAATTCTGAGTCCCATTATATGTCGTATGAAAACCTCTCATCCACTTTCAATGTTTTTACCTCACAATTATCGTTTATGGATATTCATAATACTGTGCATATGCTCTAAAAGTTCATAAGTGGAAGGATGTTATTTTTGAGGAGATGAAAGCTCATGAAAAAGATGGCATGTGGGAATTAGTTCATCTACTTAGAGGAATAACAATTGTCAGGTACAAATGAATATTTATAGTCATGTACAACTTTGATAGTTCTTTAGAATGATACAATACTCGACTGGTTACGAAGGAATTCACATAGACCTATGGAATTGATTACATAGAGACATTCTCCACAATAACAAAACTAAAATCTATAAGGATTTTCTATTAGTTCCAGTTAATCTTGATAGGCCCCAAAAATAGTTGGATATAAAAAATGCATTTCGCAATAGCGACTTAGAAGAAGTGCATACAGTGATGCATCTTTAGAATTTAGTGAGAAGTTCAGCACAAAGGTGTGTAGATTAAAAAACCCCTTATATCAGTCGAAACAGACATGATTTGAGAAATTTATAATGTTTGTTAAAGATCAGAATATACTTAAGAGCGAAGATATCATACAATATTGTTCAAACATTCAAAGAATAAGAATATAGCCACCCTGATTGTATATGTGGAAAATATAATCCTCACCTGAGATGAGGTATATAAAATTAAATCAGTTGAAGAATTCCCTCTCGTTAGTTTTTTAGAGCAAGAATGTAGGATCTCTGAAGTATTTTCTTGGAATGAGGGCTGTTAGATCGAAAAAAGAAATTGTTATTTCCTAATAGAAATATGTTCTTGATCGTCTAAAAGAAACAGAGCTGAGTGATTGTAGGCCTACAGACACTCCAATTAATCTCAAACCAAAAACTGGGATATGAGAAAGAGGGGTTGACCTAGTGAATACAGCTCAACATCAAAAGTTAGAGGGAAAGATGATATATATTTCACATGCATGGTCAGATACCATCTTTGTTGTGAGTTTGGTAAGTCAATTTATTTATTCATCTTTTGAAAACACCTTAAAACAGTTAACACGATTCTCAGATATCAACAAAGTGCACCATATAAGGGTTTACTCTTTTAAAAGACCACAAAACAGAACATAAAGGCATAAAACAATGCAGACTGAGCAAGCTCAATTGTTGACAAGAGATTGATGTTTATGGACACTGTACTAATGTCCAGAAAAATCAAGTTACATGACAAAGTAAGAAATAGAATATGGTGGCAACGAGTAGTGCCAAGGCAGAACATCTAGCTATGGTTAATGGAGTATGTGAGATACTATAGTTGAAGAGAATTCTTGAAGAGCTATGGATCCTGATAAACATGCCAATGAAGTTGTACTATGACAATAAAGTTGACATAAGCATTGTAGAAAATCCAGTGCAACATGATTGCACAAAATAAAAAAATGGATTGATTTTGGAGCTAATTGCATGTCTCACTCCAACAACGCAACAAATAGTAAATATCTTCACAAAAGGGCTTTTCGGGCCTATTTTTAGCCCCTTGTAAGCAAGTTGGGCATCATAAACATCTATATTATAGCTTGAGCAGGAGTGTTGGATTTTTTAAAAAGATTTTATTTTTACTATCTTATATTATTATTATATTAGACTTTTAGGATTCATAATTATTGGTATGTAATAATTTTAATTTCCTTATTTATAATGGGAAGTTATGGCAGATTTTATTGCTTTATTAATGTGGGAGACATTTTCGTAATTGTCTTCTAAGAAATTAAAGAAGAATAATTACTTTGTCTTTCCCAAAAAACACACTATCAAACCTACAAACTTTTGCTCCAATGATGATCATGATAAGAGAGAGTACATGCATTCTAACAATGATTATATGAGTCACAAAATCAATGTCACGATGCACTAATAAAAAAGTGGCACATAAAGCATTCACTTTTGATAGTAGATATGTTCTGATACTTTTCTTTGTTTAGATTTATATCTAAACTTTACAACAATTTTATTGTATTCTATGAATGATTATGAGCATTTAAATTATATCTAGATTAAATTGATAGGTGTTGCCAAAAAGCCTCGGGAGATATAACATTTTCGTTGAATGTGTTATTAGAACTGATTGATATAAACGCTAGAATAGAAAATACAAACTTATTGTAAGTCAAAAATAATTGAACAAGCCTTTGTCCCACTAAGTAGGGTCGGCTACGTTAAAAAAACTACTTCGAAAGAGACAACTTCTAATTTGACTATGGAATAGGATCACCAGATTTGAGGAAACCTGGAACAAAAAAATTTAAGAAAGCACGATCAAAGCAACAAAAAAGGCACATAAGAATTTTACATGGAAAAAACCAAAAATAAGAAAAAACTATGGAGTCACACCACAACAAATTTCACTATGTAATTAGAAAGTTTTACAAAGAATTCACACATGTTTCTTTTCCACACACAAAGAAACTTATAGGACTTGCACCAACAAGCTTTCTTCTCCAATATGCGTAAAAATCACGTCAAATCACCAAAATCTACCTCTTCGACATTCATCACATTCATCGGGATGCTCGTAGAAGAATTATGAGAAAGAAATAGCAAGCCACAAGAACTTGATCAAAATTGGCTTAAAAAACAATTTGTTGTATATTAACCACACCGGGCACTTAGGCGCCCAAATTTGGCGTCTATACGCCAGTCTCTCAGGAAAACAAGCAGCGATCGCTCTATAGCAGGCATATGCGCCAAATGTCCAAAGCATAGGCGTCGGCCTTTATGTTTTCGAGCCCTTATAGGGCGCTTAAGCGTCCATGGCTGGCACCTTGGCGCCACACTTAAATGCTGCTTAAAATTCTTTGGCTCCGCACTACATAACAGACTATATGAATCCTTATTTACAATTGTGTCCTATTGAGTGTCATATTTTCAAATAATTCTAATAAATTAAGATTATTTTTTATACAATATGCCCAAGTCTTTTTAAGTCTGCATTTATCTTTCTTAACATAAGTCACATTTAAAACATCTACTCTCCTACCAAGGTCTTAGATGGTCGACGTTTAACACAACCATACTAACTAAGGCCAACTGTCTCTAATATTGTCTGTCAGTGGAGCTACACCAATCATTTCATGGATATATTTGTTTTGCATTTTGTCTAGATAAAGTCACTCATCCACCTGAACATTCTAACCAAAGCAACATTTAATTTATTTTTATGCTTCTTTTATAGGTCAACGTTCTGCACAATGAAACATTACAGGTTTCACTATCATGTCATAAAATATTATTTTAAGTTTAAGCGGTACTTTTCCATCACACATTAGGCCTGATCCATTGCTCCACTTCAATCATCCAACTTGAATTTTACTAATAACATTCTCATCTATATCACCATCACTTTGAGCAATAAACTCGAGATATTAAAAACGTTTGCACCTTTTAATGATTTAATCAGCAATTGTTACAATCTCGCTACTATATCTACTACTACTAAAATTACATTCCATGTATTTAGCTTTAGATCTACTCAAATAAAAGCCTTTAGATTCTAAAATTAACCTCCATAAATCAAAATTTTCCTGAACTCTTTCCTTAATCTTATCCACAAGAAGGATATCATCAACGAAACGCATACACCAAGGTACATCCTCCTATAAATGTCCAGTAAGAACATTCATAATTAAAGCAAAAATATACGAGTTTAAAGTCAACCCCTGATGTAATCCTACTGAAAAAAGAAAAAGCTTTGTCAATCCTCCCTTTGTTTGAACATAGGTAAAAGCTCTAGTATATACATCTTTAATGACTTGAATATAAGCAATATCAACACCTTTCTTTCTAGAATTCTCCAAAATGTTTCTCTAGGAACATTATCATAAGCTTTTTCTAAATCAACAAAAACCTCCTCGCTCTCTATGTACTTCTCCATTAAACCTCTCAATAAATGTATATCTTCCATGGTAGGCTTTACCGACATGAATCCAAATTAATTTTGTGAAATTTTTATATCACCTCGCACATTGTTCAATTATACTCTTCCATAAGTTTAAAGTATGACACATTAACCTAATTCCTCAATAATTTTCACGTCATAACCTCTTTGTATGAATCCAAACTATTTCTTCACTCATAAGACATCACTTTAGTTTTTAAAATAGTATTAAAAAGTTTAAAAATATAAGAACTCCTAAGCATTTCCACATTGCTATTGGAATACTATAATGTCCTACTGCTCCTCCATATTTTATTTTCTTAAAAGCCTCCTCAGCTACTATTTTTACTGACGCGATGGTGAAAATAAATATTGTTATTATTTAAGATATTAAGATCACAAAAGTCGATCATATTTCACAATCTTTGTTGAAAAGTTCATCAAAATATCTCACCCACCTATATTGAATATCCTCATGTAAGCAAAATACACTTTTTTTTATTTTCATCCTTCATACATTAAACTCACATTAAATCTTTACTTTTTCTTATCTCTTTGCTTAGCAAATTTATACATATATCTTCTATCTTGTTTAGTATCTAATTTATTATAAGGATCTTTAAAATTACATTTTCATCATTACAAATTATTCTTTTAGACTCCCTTCAGGCCACCTTATATTTTTTATAATTCTCCAAGCTTTTACATTTAAATTAATTTTTATATCATAACTTATTTTTTATCTTTTCTTGAATATTATTATTCCACCATCAAATATTTTTATTCATAAAAATATTTCCTTTTGATTTCCTTAGTATTTCAACTTTGTTTAATAGCACTTGTTACTTTATCTCACATAATATTAGCTTCCTCATGAACATTTCAAATTTTAAGATCTTGAATATTATTCATAAAAATAATTTTATAAATGACTTTTTAAGTGCTCCCATTTAATTTATATAACAATATTTTATTGTATTTTTCATCTTTCAACCCTTCAACTTAAAATCTAAAACTAATAATCAATACCGAATACTTAAATTTTCACTTGAAATGACCTTACAATCTTTACATCTCGACGATCTATTTTTCTTAAAAGAAAATAATCAATTTGTGTTTTATTAAACCTATTTCTCATAAGTGATAATATGTTCATATATTTTCTTAAATAAAGTATTAGCAATAATAAAATCATAAGCTAAAACAAAATTCAATGTCTTTATCTTCTTCATTAGTCACTCCAATGGCATATCCACGATGAATGCTTCTAAAATCATCTACCACTCTACCAAAATGTCTATTTAAATCTCCTCCAATAAAAATGTTAGCTAGGAGGTGGACTACAACGAGCTAGGAGGCCGACTATAGGGAGGCATACTTGGTAGGCAAACTCCAGGCCAACTAGCTTGGCTGACAACAGGGCATTATTTCAAGGTTTTCAGCTGCTGATCTTAACAATTTATGATGATAACAAACACCACAGAAAATTTACTCGTACAGATAGATCTACCATCGAACTTTCCAGCAGATTTATGTGGCAGATTTTCCGGCAAATATTTTGTCAGTAATCCCGAATGAATTTCTGAACCTTCAGCTTCCCCTACTCCTATTCCTCAATCTTGCCTTAGCTGCCACTCAAAACCTCTACGTCACCACCCTTTCTGACGCCATTTCTCACCTTGATTTGGCCCATAAAGATCTTAGGGACACATCTCCTACGTGAATTGGAAGGCTAAGCATGTTCCCCACCAACTAAAAAGAGTTATTTCATCCAACCAGCAACCACTAATTAGATTTCTATCATTTTTCTTATTAGTTTTATTTTAATTATTTTTATTTAATTCGGTATATTTTTTTAGATATACAGAATTATTTAAAATTTTGTTTTTTCTTTTGAATGAAGAAATAGTCCAATTTAAAATCAAGTGCATATACATCTTTGAGATTATTTTTCTTTCTTTTTATTTTAATCATTTATTTTGTATATATTTTACTCTAAATGATTCTGCATGTGTACTCGCAAACACAACACAGTTCATTTTCTCAATGTAAAAGAAGGCCCCATCATCCTGAGAACAAGTGTACTTAGTTGCAAAATGTATGTGTAAAACAAGTAAAAAGCAATACTTCGTGCAATGTAATTACCTATACTTGACTACTGACAGCCAACAATATTGCCACAGAATCATATCTGTGGAATATTGCAATGCACGAACTGTAGTTCAGCTCCGCGAACTTAGCCACAAATTCTAGAGTAAGCATGCCTTAGGGAGCAATGAAACTACATCTGATACAGCTCAAAACTTCTGTAGCTCCAAATTTAGCCAGCAAATCAAGCGCTCAGCATATCACATTGAGAATTCTGGATATCATTATCAACAGCATTGCCCCATTCCCAACTAAACTTAAAATAAATTAATAAATAAAAGAGGTGAGGTTAAAGAACAGTTTTGGGAGATGAAGTTTGAACTTTAGAATTCATTCAAAACAAAAGGCGTCACTTTTCAAGCTAATGTTAGAACTGTTACTATTATTGAATTAATATTATAGAAATATGGATTTAAATAAGATTTTCTTCAGAAAAAAGCTGACGATTAAAATGATTAATTAGAAACTAGAAGATTTGAAGTTGTCAAATACTCATATTAAGCTTGATTTTAAAATAAAATATTTAATATTTAGTCAGCCATAGAATAGCATTTCAAAAAACTTGTAATCATCTAATTTTTATGAATACACCATAATCATGCAACAGAAGGGGTATAAAAAAGAAAATTTCCAATGAATAGTTGTCGTGACATTGCCAAAAGAAACTAAATGCATAAAACTTCTGAAAAGTAAAAGATTAATGGAGCAAAGAAGTCTGAAAGAAAAATTCTAAAAGTTCAGTAAGTACTTCTGAGATAAAAAAAAATTAATATGGTATACCGTGCCAGCGAGAGCATATGCTACAACAAGGGGAGGAGAAGCAAGATAGTTTGCCCTGGTATGAGGATGTACACGTCCCTCAAAATTTCTATTCCCAGACAAAACGGCAGCAGCAACAATATCTGCAAATTAATCATCACAAAAGTTACAGGAACATATTTCCTGGAAAGAGATCTTAAATGGCAGCTTTATTGACCAACCAAAACAGAAAACACACCATTCTGAGAGATAGCTGAAGCTACTGATTCATCAATGTCTCCAGAATTTCCTATACAGGTTGTGCAGCCATATCCCACAATGTGGAACCCAAGCTGGTTCAAGTATTTCTGTAAACCACTGAAAAGATGATGGTAAAGCATTAGGTACTTTTCAAGCATAGCTATAATGAGTATGTTAGCACAAATGCTAATATTTACCTCTTTTCTAAATACTTCGTAACAACCCCAGATCCTGGAGCAAGGCTCGTCTTAATCCATGGTTTCACCTATAAACAAAGAGAAACCAACAGCAATACAGATTAAAGATACTGCTAAACAAATTTATCAACAACAACAGCAAGCTTTGATTCTACTAAGTGAGGTCGGCTGTTTTATAAGATACATTCTTATAAATGATACTATGTTTAACTCTTTTCTTTAATAAAATATTAGCAATAATAAAACATAAGCTAAAGCAAAATCCAATATGGTTCTGCCTTCTTCATTAGTCACTCGAAAATCCTAGCCACCATGAATATTTCTAAAATTTTCTATCATTCTACCAAAATGTCCATTTACATCTCCTCTAATAAAAAAAAAAAAATCAAGAAATATCATTTGCATTAATTCTCTAGGTCATTCCAAAATATTTTCTTTTCTTGAACATATATCCAAGACCACTAGGAGAGCATAAGCATTCATAATATTAAAAATTTTAGTATCATTAACAATCTTTAGAGCTATAATTATATCTCCAATTTTACTAATTTTTACAAAATTATTTTTCAAAATCTTATCTATAATTACACCTACACAATTTATAGTACGCCTCCTACCTGAATACCAAAGTTTAAAAATTAAACTATCAATCTCTTTAGCATTTTCTCTAACTCATTTAGTTTCTTGAATGCATAAGATATTTATTTCCTATAAATCATAATATCTACTAATTTCATTAATTTACGTGTGAGAGTACCAATATTCCAACTTATTATCCTAAAATTTTTTCATGGACTAAACTCTTTGCTCGCATCTATTCATAATGTGGAAACTCGTTTATTTAATGCTACTCCAGGGCATCGCTGCAGCGGCCTCGCACACTTGTTATTGTATTCAGGTCATACAATTCGTTGCTTACAGGAGACGCCCTAGCATTGGTATAATGATTTAAATGATTTATTTCATAGTTTTTTGACAAAATTTTTATATTGGTTGTCGACTACCTAACGCAACCCTCTGTTTTTCACATCAGATAAAAAAAAACAAAAAAAAAGGAAAGCATAGCTCAGGAGTTCATTGATTGGTGTTGGTGCAGGTACTTTATTTGACAAGAAACTAAGGCTACCAGATCAATGGAGAAGATCTACCACCAGTCTATCTTCTTCGCATGTTTTCTATTTGTCTCTTTACATGTGTGCTCATAACACACAAAGAAAAAATATAGTGCTTTAAGTGGGTGATAGGGTTATATTTGGCTATCAGCAGGCTAAACTTTAAATACCATTTACAGGAGGTTTACAAGTTTGATGGCACTTTTTAAATTAAGAAATTTTCACCTCTAAAACTTTAAAAGTTCATAAGGTCAGTTGGCCTTAAATGATCAGCAAAACTGTTGGTGAAATATTTGATAAAAATTGCGTAAGAGGATTAGGAGCAACCTTGATTGGGTTGGAGAGGGAAGAAAAGCTAGTCAACTTGATAGATCTTGTTTGAAACAAAATTTGTTTGATTCATAATTGTAAGGGGAGAGTTCTAATCAGTACATCAAATTATGACTCAAACTCAAATGTATGGAAAAAAAGGGGAAAAATTTTCAATGTATCAGCACACTTAGGCATGTAATTGCTGGTTCATATCTCTGGCACAAACCTAAATGTTGCTGTGGCCCAGAAAAAAAAGCGTGAAGTTGCGTTGGGACACTAACATCTAATAGTTACTAGAGGCCACCCTATGTATTCATTGAAATTGCACAGGTGAAAAGCTTTCTTTTTGTGATGACGAGAGCACATCGTTAAATTTTGAATAACAGAAGAATAGACTTGTAGAATCAATTATCTAACTTAACAGATGGGTTAAATTTTAACATAGTTAACAACAAAAAATGCCATGTAACTTCAATATAGAAGTTTGACCGAAAAACGAGTTATAAAGTGAGTTCAAGATTTTCCATATATAAGAGAACGTTTTAGATTACACAAGCCCATCATTTTCTGCACAGTCAATATGTCATCCCCAGCTTATTGGCCATTTGACTATTTAAATAACCGAAAGAATAATAAACTGCTTCTAAATAAAAAAGACATCACAAAAAGCTAGTGCAAGGAATTTAAATTTCAACCTCAAGACCCAGTTCGCATGCTTTCTTTGCAACCAAAGCAGCTCCAAGCATCACACTAGGATTTGAAGTGTTAGTGCAACTGGTGATTGCCGCAATGACAACATCGCCGTGTTTAATTTGAGCTGGCTCCCCATTGAAAGTAAAATCCACAACTTTCTTTTGAGATTCCTTTGGAATAGCAAAGCCCTGATGACATATAGTGAGAAGAGGAATGGTCAAATGGGTAATACACAAATGAGAAATGCATATAAAAAGCAGGATTAATGTGAAATCATGCATACAATGCTTAGCCAAGCTGAAGATCAAACCCAAGAAGAATTACCATAATAAATATTTTTTTAAAAGTCATTGATCATGTTTCTGGCCTTATATAGTCTACTCAAATTACATATTACTTTTACAAAATGCATGGATATCACCCCAGGAAAAAAATGAAAATCTATCCATGCTAACTTTATGCTATATAAATTTGCTTTTATTTGATGTAGTCAAGGATTAATGACATTCTAGCTAAAAATATATCATTGTGCGAAAGGATAATTAACAGTAGCTTTAGGTTAAAAGGAATCCTGGGTACCTTTGTAGTATGAACACTAAATTAAATGATTAGAGCTGAACAATATTTAAAAATCACTATATATATATATATATATATATATATATATATATATATATATATATATATATATATATATATATATATAT
>JXCR01134613.1:15032-25280 GCA_002079205.1 Phalaenopsis hybrid cultivar
ACCGCCGCACTGACGCGCCAAACGGACCATTAGTAAATCCGAATGCGATGCGGATTTATTACGTCGTCGTTCGCGTGAATCTGAGTTGCAGCCAAACACCGCCTTAAAAAAATAATAATACTGGCATGTGCTTAATAAAGGAAAATAAGATATAAATTTATAAATGTTTGATTACTTTTAGATGAAGATGATTATTTACTCATTCTACTTTAAAAATTTAGCGATCAAATTTTAACTAATGAAACTATATAAGATTTAACCATAATATTTGCTCATGTAAATGAATTGTATGAGTGTGACTAGTGCTTGCAGACATGCGTAAACTGGCAAAAGTAGGTGGAAGATGAGGCCAGATTTAACCAAATAGCAGGAATTGCACTTTTATTACTAAATTCAAATAGGGGTTACAATAAATACACACATAAATATGAAATAACAAAAGACACAACACAAATGCCAAAGTAGGTCTTAGGTCGAGGAGGGTAAGAAGGTTGTGGTTGGGTTGATGCAGTTGCGAAAATGGGATGGTTGGAATGAGAAGGCAGCAACACGGTAGGGAGGTGGCTGGTGGCGGGGCTGGAGCAAGGAAGGAGATGGTTGGCGACTAGGCTATGAAAAGGAAAAAGAAGGCTGGCGAAAGNGTAGTTGTGAAAATGGGATGGTTGGAATGAGAAGGCAGCAACACGGTAGAGAGGTGGCTAGCGGCGGGGCTGGAGCAAGGAAGGAGATGGTTGGCGACTAGGCTATGAAAAGGAAAAAGAAGGCTGGCGAAAGAGCAGTAACAAAAAAGGGAGATGGCCAGTGGCTGGGTTGCAGCAAGGAGGGGAGGTGACTGGCAGCTGGACCGAAGCAAGAAAAGGGAGGCTGACGACAAGGCTGTAGGAAGCAACAATATGGGAGGAAATTGGGCGGTTGACGGCTGCAGGAAATCAACGAGGTGGCTAAAACGAGTAGAATGACGGCGGCTGCAAAGGGAAGGTTGTGGAGGATGTGGGAGGGTCGAGAATAATCACCACCTCAGATGAGTTACAGCAGNGCAAGGCTGTAGGAAGCAACAATATGGGAGGAAATAGGGTGGTTGCTGGCTGCAGGAAATCAACGAGGTGGCTAAAACGAGTAGAATGACGGCGGTTGCAAAGGGAAGGTTGTGGAGGATGTGGGAGGGTCGAGAATAATCACCACCTCAAATGAGTTACAGCAGAAGGACCACTTAACGTCAAATACAGTCCTAAAAGAGAAAAGCTAGACGCCGACAACTGTTCAGACGAAAAACACAAGAAAACTGCTCTATAACATATAAACAATATACTTAAAAACCAAGAGTAAAGAAAAGTGGACCCCACTCCAAATAGGAGGGAAACCCTTGCCTGGAAGGACCCATCAATNGCTGATAAAAAGTTATAACAACTCCATTGGGCATATTAGGTCTTAAAATTACGGGAAAAAAAATCTATGTTATATTATATACTGCCGCAGAATTAAGGTGGTGTTTGGTACCATACTATTTATAGGATTTAACCATAGATTAAACACAAATCCAGCTAAACACCAAAAAAAATGAAAATTAAATCCAACGTTCCATTAAATCAAATTTTCTCACATTTGACTTTTTTTTCTCATGTTTCGTCTCTTTTACGAAGTAAATCCGGATTTAGTGTATGTTTGGGGCAGCTGCAATTTATTAAAAAACAGTTGTGAAACTGCTGAAAAATAATCTGTTATTCAAAAATTTGTGGAGGTAATTGCAATTTATTTATTTTTTTAAAGCCAGACCGCAGTTAGAAAGCTACAATCACACCTAGCAGGTCCTATGTGTAAAACACAGTTTACCCAAACAGTCAAAACTGCAGACCGCCGCACTGACGCGCCAAACGGACCATTAGTAAATCCGAATGCGATGCGGATTTATTACGTCGTCGTTCGCGTGAATCTGAGTTGCAGCCAAACACCGCCTTAAAAAAATAATAATATTGGCATGTGCTTAATAAAGGAAAATAAGATATAAATTTATAAATGATTGATTACTTTTAGATGAAGATGAATATTTACGCATTCTACTTCAAAAATTTAGCAATCACGTTTTAACTAATGAAACTATATAAGATTTAACCATAATATTTGCTCATGTAAATGAATTGTATGAGTGTGACTAGTGCATGCAGACATGCGTAAACTGGCAAAGGTAGGTGGAAGATGAGGCCAGATTTAACCAAATAGCAGGAATTGCACTTTTATTACTAAACTCAAATAGGGGTTACAATAAATACACACATAAATATGAAATAACAAAAGACACAACACAAATGCCAAAGTAGGTCTTAGGTCGAGGAGGGTAAGAAGGTTGTGGTTGGGTTGATGCAGTTGCGAAAATGGGATGGTTGGAATGAGAAGGCAGCAACACGGTAGGGAGGTGGCTGGTGGCGGGGCTGGAGCAAGGAAGGAGATGGTTGGCGACTAGGCTATGAAAAGGAAAAAGAAGGCTGGCGAAAGAGCAGTAACAAAAAAGGGAGATGGCCAGTGGCTGGGTTGCAGCAAGGAGGGGAGGTGACTGGCAGCTGGACCGAAGCAAGAAAAGGGAGGCTGACGGCAAGGCTGTAGGAAGCAACAATATGGGAGGAAATAGGGTGGTTGCTGGCTGCAGGAAATCAACGAGGTGGCTAAAACGAGTAGAATGACGGCGGTTGCAAAGGGAAGGTTGTGGAGGATGTGGGAGGGTCGAGAATAATCACCACCTCAAATGAGTTACAGCAGAAGGACCACTTAACGTCAAATACAGTCCTAAAAGAGAAAAGCTAGACGCCGACAACTGTTCAGACGAAAAACACAAGAAAACTGCTCTATAACATATAAACAATATACTTAAAAACCAAGAGTAAAGAAAAGTGGACCCCACTCCAAATAGGAGGGAAACCCTTGCCTGGAAGGACCCATCAATCCCTCCTTTTCCTGGACCGAATCTCTTTGGGGCAAAGGTCGCAGCATTTGTTGTATCTGGGGATGCCCCGCATCAGTCGATATGCGGCATCTAGTTGTATTTGTACCCTTTTCAATGTTTGAAGTGTCATCAAATTGATATTACATTTAATATCCACCTACAGTTTCATGGTTAATAGTGCTCAAAGATTTTCTTAAGATTTTAGCTGCAGTTATGACATTAGGAATAAACAGTATAGGTACTGTTATTGAATGGCAGCAGCTGGCCTCGCCAAAAATGAGATTGCCAAAGCTGATAATCCAATATATAAGTCTAGCATTCCACATGCAACCATGGCACTGCAATCAATGTAGGGTCGCACAAAGAACATTAGGATTCAAAAATCAAAGACTAATAAGTATTTTAAAAAAAAATAGTGGAAAATAAAAAATGATAATTTAAACAAAATAAACAAAACAATGATTAATTAAATATGAAGAAATCACATAAGAAAATTAGAACCCCAAAAAGTTCAAAGTGCAGTTGAATTTTTACAGGGCAGCTAAAATAAAACATTCAACCTTGACCAAAATCACATAGCGCTTGCAAATCCAATAACATAATAATTAAAAGGAAAAATAATTTTGGAAATAGATCACCACTATGAGAATGATTCAGATTGTTGACGCAAAAAAAATTGAAATCCACGGGAACGAGGTTGTCGCACTTAGACACCGCTCAAAGGATCACATAATATCAGGCAAATGAGACTAAAACTAGAATATAAAGCTTTATTTAATAAAAGCTAGTGTCATAAATGCCCCAAATCAATTATCTTTATCTTCATTTTTCTTTTTGGGTGCCTCTCAATTCTAAAAATCACAAAAGGGTGAACAAGTTCAGCTGCAGAATGGATCAACACAAAAAAAACCATAATTTCCCTAAAATTTTAATCCATACAGCCAGTTGCTAGCAAGGAATGAAAAGGCTATAGAGCCCAGAATGTTTGTTGGCACGAAACAAAAAGACTACAAAGATCAAAACTGCATATCAAGGAAATCAGAGAATAAAATTAGGATAATACTAAACCCATGAACCCTTCCCAAATTAATAAGTGAGCTCTCTTGCAAACCAGTGACCTAATAACCTAGTGGCCGACCCAACTACACATCAACCAAACTAAGGAATCAAAAAAATTATAAGAATGCATCCTATAAGAATGCATCGAAACCATATAGACAGCATCACAAACCTGTCTAAAAAGATGGGGGGTCAAGCCAAATTAAGGTATAAACTAAAAAACAAAAATTATAAATTTTCAAAGAAAAAAAAAATAATTTTGCTAATTTGCTACAACAATTGTAGACATTGAAATTTCAATCAAATATACTAGGCTTGAAAGAATTCAACTTCGAAAAAGTTAGTATCTAATAGTCACAAAGCATATCAAGTATAAATTTTACATTGTCTATCACTTCAATGCACAAGATATCTCTATAATTCACCATCAACAGTGGACACAATATCACCAACCAAAATAGATTCAAGAACAAATTATCTAACAGAGTTAGATGCGAAATCACAATAGGAAATAAAAAAAAATAAGATTTCAAAGAACAGATTGGGGTTCATAAAATAATACACATTGAAAACTAGATTAACCCTAGAATTTGTGGTTTGTGGGGATTAGTTGTAAAGTGCTTTGGTTTTTTCACATTTATTTCTTAACTTCCTAAAATGCAACTATTTCTAAATTTAAATGCACCGTACTATATCCTTTGGCTTAAACTCTATAAATCTCATGTTTACATGAACGGAAGGTTTATAGATGTTATAGTTAGTAGCCAACTTTCTATAAATGTCCTCATGTAAATCACGCACATGTAGCACAAATTCTTGTGCAAATGAATCAGGCCATGACTTAATAGGAAGTTCAACAAGTTATATAAGCTAGGTTGAAATATAGCAATCTTAAATAGACTAATATCAGTGGACATAATGATAGATGAATTGAATACTCAGCTAAAAGGAACGTCACATTCCAATCAAACGCATGTTATTTTGTGTAATAATAATTTATTAAAATTTTATTAAAATTTTAATAAAATTAACTTGAATAAAAAAAATGATTTCACATGTTACGATATCTACGAAGCAAGTGTCGTTCGAATTGGAATCCCACCGCCCGTGGGAGAATTAAGTCGAGGTTGTTCCATAATGCATCTGAACCCACCGCACGAGAGAGGAGGAAGAGAGTGTGCAAAAGAGAGAGAGAAAGTGAGAGCAAGAGAGGGGGTTGTGCCCTAGTCAAAAAGAAGGAAGAAGAAAACGAAGATAAGGAATAAGAGGAGGTTACAATAGAGCTGCAACAGTGTTCGACCAAAACTTCCTACGCCTTTGACTGAGTGAACCGAGCAAAAGGAGGAAAAAGGATGGAAATGCCAAAGAAACCCTATTCGATGATCTAGAGACACTCAATCGAGCACTTGGAGGGCTCAAGCGGCTCAATTTAGCCTACCTCTTGTGTTGTCGACGATCCATCAGTCATACAAGCGAAAAAAGGAAGAAGACGAAGCCAAAGTCTCATGAGTTCCAATTAAGGCTTTTGGTGCCCTAACTAATCAAAAGGAGGAGGTAGGATCAAGCGGCCCGCAGTAGCCATTTCCACGTGTGTGAAGCTTTTGATCAAGCTTATACCGGATTTGGAAGCAAGGTATGGCACATTGAAGCATTTTCCATGCATGCATGAAGGCGCTACCAAGGCTCTACATTCTTGGTTCGCAAAAATAAAAAAAGTGAATGAGGAATTAATGCAAGTTCTAAGTCATTTTGATAATAGCATCGAAACTGAAAGTTAAATTTTTTATGTTTAATAAATAATGAAATAGAAATGAAGAAAATTTATAAACTTAAGACTAAAATTCTGAATGTTGTGAAATTATGTTTTAGTGCTAAGTCGAGGAGATCAAAGAAAAGCAAGATTTTATTTTGTGTTAATTAGTTATTCCTAACCCAAATGTGTCTGATACAACCTTGATTAGCACTGAAGATTCTCTGTCGTCTAATAATGAGCTGATGAAAGTGGGTCTACGGTCATCTTCAGTCCCTAGATTGACTTCCCTTAATTCATGAATAGTTGACTTGATCTCTTCTTCAAATTCGGGCGGAGTCTGAGAGTCTTCTAAATTTTCTTCTGCTTCAAGGAACTTGTCTTCTGCTTCGCTAGTAACAATCAAGCAAAATTTTATATCATCGATCGGCCCTACTATGTCGAATCCAACCCCCTCTTTCGAGTTAAAATTCCAATTTTTAGTGTTCCATAATTCCTCGAAGATGCGTAACCTTTTTTTCGATAACTGACCAGGCACTAAACCATGCTTAAAAAGTTTTTGAACATATGGAGAGTAGTAGCCAAAAGGTAATTCCATGAATTCATTTAAGTTTCCTCTTCTAATTTTGCAATGCTTTCAGGATTAGAAGAAGAAGAACCTCGGTAAAATTTTATTGGTTTCATGCCTGCACTTTGTATTTCCTTGACCTTCAAATCCTCAACTTTATGAGGATGAATCAGGGTTATTGTCATGGCTTGTACATAGTGGTTGATCATTTGGTACATTGATTTGTATCCTCCAAAGAGATCTCTAGCTAAGGTTTTTCTCGATGCACCGTCATTGCAGTCTTCTTTGTTTCTTCTTCCTCAAAGCCGTCTTCCAAGTCAATGTGTCTTGTTAACTCTTTCTCGCCCTTGTCCCCGGCCTTGAAAATTGGCCATTTTATTACTTAATCTATAACTTATTAAATAAATAATTTTAAGTTACATTAAAAGTTAATAACCCTAAAAATTAAAATATAGTTAAGTTATTCCTAACCTAAACGTGTCTGATACATCCTTTTATAATTATACTAATATATATAATAACTTGATATTAATGAAATGTGGCAATTTTACTTAGATTTAGAATATAAGTGAAGAATATATATATTTACATTAGAAATGATAAACAATAGAAACTGATTAAGTTCAAATTGTTCCTATAGTGCACCCAAAAATCTAGTTTCACTCAAGAAAAAGAATAACAAACTTTAGACTATAGACTGCACATGTGGGTAAAAATATTTTTATTTTATAATAGTTTTATTTATTTTTAAAGCAATTACATTCGTATTTATTGTTTTCAGTCTTCCTTTTAATATGTAAAGTTCATTTTTTAAAAATGTTCTATGCAATAAAAGAATAAAAATAAGATATATGCATGAATATGGAGTCACTCTTGATGGTACTGGAAGGGGAATGCAATGCACCCATACACTAAAAAGAAAATGAAAAATAGAAAAAAAAATATTTGTTAACATTTATGATGGGTTGGAAAATATTAAACATATTTTTTTAAAAGTATACATTTAGACAATGACTCCCAATAATAAAATATGTAACATAAATAAATGAAAATATAATGTTATTTTTTTAGTGGTCTTTTACTACATACTGTCATTCACTGTGTGCTGCACTTCTACAAAATAGTTTTAAAAAATGAATTATTATGATTTAGAATATTTGTCCACTAATTTGTTAATCTAAGACCTTCGGTTATTAACATTTTACAGGAAAACTAGTTTTTAGGTTAAATGAATCCTAGTCTAAGACCTTCGATTATTAACATTTTAGAGGAAAATTAGTTTTTATGTTAAATGAATCCAAGAGAGTATGTGTAAAGATGTCGATGAGTGTTGGTTGATAGGTATTATATATTAGTTTTTATTTTGTTAGCTTTAAATATTTAAAAATCTATGTGAACAGGTTGTAACTTTAAATTTTATAAATAGAATGATTTTTTTTAATTCCATTTTAATTATGAAATGAAATTGCTATATAATTTTTCTCCGCTCGACTCATAGTATTCACCTTGGTAATTCAAAGCTCCCGGTTTAGGATCACGTCGTGTCATTTTGACAGGCAACAAAACAAATAAATCAAATTATTATTTTATACCTCAGTTTGTCCAATAATTCTAGGTGATAAAGCATAAATTATTTAACCAAGTAATACCCAAGTAATGAAGAGTTTACACAGCGTAACTCCCTGTCTTGGTTTTATTATTCAGATTTAGCATCATTAAAATCTCACTAAAGAATGCAATAGGATTGTCCCATTTTGCTTAGCACTACACCAATATCTACACTATAGGTATCACAAGAAATCGCAGATTACTTATTAGAATAAGATAATTTAAGCATGCATGAATTGATAAGTCTCTCTCTGATTACAATAAAGGCACGGCCAACAAACTATATAATGAATCATTTCCCAAAAAAATTAATCTAATAATAAAAACTCTAAATATCATAAATATTCGGTACTATGCCCACTAATTGATCCAAAAGGTGTCATAAAGGATTCATATAATTCATCCTCTATCGTGAAAGCAATTTGATATTCATCTAATTCTCTCATCCTCACTTGATGATAGTCACTTCTCAAATCAATTTTAGAAAATATCACAAAAACTTCATCAAATCAAACATCTCAACCAAATGAGATATTATAAGGCCATTTTATAGCAATTTTATTTATGCTCTATTACTTCAACAAATACACCAAATTCCATTATTCATAAGTGTAAGCAATACTGAAACAGCAAAAGAAACTCCCATGCTCCCTCATACACCACCTTTTAACAAATTATGAATTAATCTCTTAAGCTTTTCATGTACAGTTGGATTCATTATATAGTGATATTAATATTTTTTTAGGAAGCACATCAAAGGTAAATGCCTTGAAAATCAAATAGCAATTCTTTCATATCATCAAGCAAAATAAGAATCTAAAGCAGAACATCATTCAACATAATAACAGAGCGTCTTTAACCTCCCTCTATTTTAGACAATGCAGAGAATGCTTCTCTTCCAAACCTTTCTTCTTATTTCTCATATTCTTTCGGGATATTTTAATTTTAACTTTGCAAATTCACTTGTACTTTATTACATATAGCTTGTCATTCAAAGAAATTGGTGAAATCCATTACTAAGTCAGAAAAATATTAGCATCAAATTTACATTCAAAAATAAACACTTCAATTTTAATCTTTTTGGTTATGCCATCATCTAATTAAAAATTTTTGCACATATGATTTCCATAAACCTCGTTATTAAACACCCTGCAATATTTATCATGATTATTTCCTTGTCTTCTCCCAATACTGACACAGCTGATTTAATTCATCATTATAATTGAATCCATTTCGATTTAACATATATAAAAATAAATGATTTTCAATTTCTTAAAATGTGTTTTAACCATATTAAATAATATTATCATACAATTAACATTGTTTATTTAATAATTAAACATGAATTGTCAAATTAACTGATATAGAGTTCAACTTTCGACCAACATGTTGACAAAACCTGAGGCTCTAATATCAAACTCAAAATTACTACAACAACAAAAAAAAAAGTGACCAATTTTGCTAATGCGCTAGCCTCATTGCACCTAACTTGCATTTTCGATGATAGCAGACATTTAGATCTTATTAATATCCCACCACATACAGCAACACGTCAAAATATTAGCCTTAAAGTATCTATTATGAGCTGGATTTATTAGTGCAACTTGGCCATGATTTCCAGTTGAGAGATATAGATAAACAAATATATAAAAAAAAAACACTTGACAGCAAAAAAACCACATATTCCTATTAAGAGAGCCAATTTAAGAACACTAACTAAGAAAACAACCATTAATACCTGTTGAGAGATTAAAAACAACAGCAAAAAACAAACTTTCGGTACACTATTTTCATATAGAGAAAAATAGTGACTTAGAATTTCTATGAAAATTTCAGCAGTGGGACGAATCAAATTAAATAGAAAGAGATTTGTTTCTTCTTTGTTCCGTGAATTGAAAAATATGAGCTTAAACTGGTACGTTTAAAAAAATTACAGCAATGGTTTGAAGAGTTATAGGATAACTAGATGCACATTAAGTAGGATATCATATGTTCACTCTTGAAACTCACAGTAAAAAGAGGTTTTGAAGCCCTATCATATGGATGCAGTGACTTCACATCTTGCAGCAAAGGCTGAAAATTTCCCACCTGAAAAAAGCCTATCTGCATTAAGATCTTGCTCATAGAAATATTATATATTCTCCATTCAATATATCTAGAAATGTAGAGAGCAAGATAAAATTTTGCTAAGAGGTTAGTAAATATCGATTTGTAAGCATACCTCGGATGGCTTTCCAATGAAGTATCCATTTGGTAAAAGGTTCAATGTGAAGGACACATCATGCTCTATCAAATTGAACAAAATAATATATGATTAAATATACATGA